>QRFJ01001187.1:177335-218599 GCA_006176705.1 Cocos nucifera
AGATTTTTTTGGAACAACTTGTGTAGGACTCACCCAGTGGCTGTCAGAGATAGGATAAATAATTCCAGCATCTAACCATTTAATTACTTCTTTCTTGACTACTTCTTGCATGTTAGGATTAAGCCTTCTTTGCATCTCTCGAGTTGGTTTGGCATTATCTTCTGTATAAATATGGTGCATGCATATTGACGGACTAATTCCTTTTAAATCGGCAACGGTCCACCCTATGGCCTCTTTATATGTTTTTAGAATATTTACCAATTGGTTTTCCTGTTCAGTAGTTAAGTTGGAAGCAATTATTACTGGTAGGGTTTTCTTTGATCCTAAAAATACATACTTAAGTGATTCAGGTAAAGGTTTTAGTTCAAGTTGTGGTGGGGCCTGAATTGAAGGACGTAGTGGTTCAATTTTTCGCTCAGGTAAGGGCTCAATTTTCACTGACCAAGGTAATGAATGTGATGGTTGAGGTAAATTAAGCAGGGTATTTACTTCCTGGGTTTGAGTATCTTCAGTGGGTTCATCATCTTGTAGTAAATCTAAGGAGGAATTAGATTCAACTATTTCATCTATCTGATTGATTACAAAGCAGTCTTCCTCCTCTTGGGTGTACTTTGGGGTATTAAAAACATTAATTCTTACTTTTTGATTCCCAAAAGAAATATCCATAGCTCCCGTTTTACAGTTGATATTGGCATTCGCGGTTGCTAAGAATGGACGTCCTAAAATTATGGGATTTTGGTTCAGCTCTTGGGATGGTTCCATGTCAAGTATGAGAAAGTCTACAGGAAAATAACATTTATCTACTCTAACTAGAACATCCTCAATTAAACCATGCGGTGTTTTTATAGATCTATCAGCTAATTGCAAAATGACTGACGTGGGTTTTAATTCTCCAATCCCAAATTTTTCATAAACCGAGGTTGGAAGGAGGTTTACACTAGCTCCTAAGTCTAGTAATGCTCGGTCAAAGGTTATACCTCCAATAACACATGAAATTAAGGGTGCACCAGGATCTTTCATCTTTTGAGGTATTGGATTTAACAGGACCGCACTTACATCCTCGGATAGCATAACTCTTTTGGTGGTTCGTGGCTCACGCTTTTGGGTACAGAGTTCTTTAAGAAATTTAGCATAGGCTGGAACATGCTGAATTGCATCGATGAGGGGTAAATTAATATGAACTTGTTTAAATAGTTCCATTAGCTCCTTGTTGCGTGTTTCTTGCTTTTTGCGAGAAGAGCCTGCTTCTAAGGCCGAAGGGAACGGGGCTTTGGGTTTATATGTCTCAGCTAATTCATCTGTTCTCTTCTTTTCTTTATCCATCTTATCAGTGTCAGTACCAGTCATAAGCTCAAGTTCTTCTATATGATTATCCTCTTCTTCAAATTTCTCATCTTGGCTAACATCAGTATTGGCCTCTATCACCTGGTCTTGATATGGGTCCTTAAGAATCCTACCACTTCTAAGTTCAGATATTGCTTTGGCATTTTCTAATTGGGGGTTCTTAGGTGGAATGTTAGATGGATGAGTAAATCCAGGTGGTTGATAGACATTGGATGGATTATTTTTAGGATTTGCAATTGGTTGGCTTGGTAATTGACCCGGTTCTCTCCTCATGCTAGACTCAGCTATTTGTCCTATTTGAGCTTCTAGTCTGGCGATTGATTGTTGTTGGCTTAGAATTAATTGTTGAAGTTGATTGAATTTATCGTCGGCTAGATTGGTCTGTTGAGGAGGTGGGTATGAGGGTTGATTATAATGTAGTGGTTGAGAAGACTGACTAGGCTGACCCTTATTATAGGCATAGTTCTGGTATTGGGGCCTATTTTGATAATTCTGAACTGGTGGGATTTGGGTCTGAGCCTGAGTTTGTTGTGGTTTCCAAGAGAAATTAGGATGGTTTCTCCAACCAGGATTATATGAATTTGAATATGGGTCATTAAGTGGTTTTGAGTAACCTTGAGCAGCTTGGACTTGTTCTTGGATAAGAGGTGGTAATTGTGCAACCGTGGGACATTCACTTACATGATGTGTTGGGCTAGCACAAATAGAGCAAATCACTTGATAATTAGAAGCTGGTGTGTATTGTGCAGGGGATTGTTGACCTAAGTTTAGGAATTGATCTAATTTCTGTGCAATAAGGTCGACTTTATCTAATTTTTGTGCTATTATGTTCAAATCTGCCTTAGAATTGAGTTCCGAAGTTTTGATCTCATAAATTCCTGCCCGTTTTTGTTGAGAAATTGATCTTTCATAAGAAGATAATGAAGCATGGTTAATAGAGTTTTCACTTAAAGTTTCAAACAAGGTATAAGCTTCATCCTCACTTTTGCTCATGAATGCACCTCCACAGGATGCATCAACCATCTGCTTATATTGATCTCCTAAACCTTCATAGAAAGCTTGTACAATTTGCCACTTAGATAGACCATGGTGTGGGCATTTTCTAAGGAGTTCCTTAAGTCTTTCCCATGATTCATGAATTTGTTCCCCTGGAAGCTGAGCAAATCCCGTGATGGCTCGCCTCATGGTATTGGTTCGTCCTATGGGATAAAATTTCTTAAGAAATTCATGTTGCATCTCTGCCCATGTTTGAATTGTTCTTCCTAATGTGCCAAGCCAGTACTTGGCTTTATCTTTTAATGAGAAAGGGAACAAGGTCAGTCTAAGGGCATCATCAGAAAAATTCTGAATTTTTACCGTAGAGCAGATTTCTAAGAACTCATCCAGATGTTTGTAAGGGTCTTCATTGGCATTCCCATAAAAAGATGGGAGCATCTGGATTGTGGTTGACTTAATCTCATAGTGACTAGCAGGGATATCAGGTATGTGGATGCAAGTCGATGGGTTGTAGGTGGAAGGAATAAAGTATTCCTTCATCTGCCTAGGTGGTTCTTCACGATTTCCAGCCATTTGATTATCTGGTCTTAAATGAATTAGTCTTTCAATTTCAGGATCTGGTTTAACTAGGTCAGGTAAAAGTGATCTTCTACCGTGCATGTACTAGTGGCAATTTGATATATGGTTCAAATTTTTTTTTTTTTTAAATTATTATTATTATTTTTTTAATTTATTTATTTTTTTAAGAAAAGAAGAGAGAAAGAAAGAAGAGGAAAAATCCTAAAGAATCTTAAATCTGGAGAAGATAGGGAGGAGTTAATTTTTATGTTAGATATTATTTGGCAAACAAGTTAGGCAATCAATCCTGACTAAGAGTTATCCTAGATCTAGACAGCTCCTAACTGCCAAGATCACCTTCAAGCCCTCCAAATAGAGGATTAACCAATCAACTGGCCAGGTAAGTGTAAAGTCGGTGGGAGTCCCTCCGTTGCTTGCCTTAGACACCAATTGTGCTTGGCCAGGTAAGCGAACAGAACCAATTAAGTAACCACCTTCTTTCGGGCCCAATCATCCCTGAACCACTTTCCTAGACACCAGTCAAATTGATTAATCCTAACTTGGTTCAACTCTTAGGATTTCTTGTCCTATTGAGCTCGAATATCCTTAAAGGTTAATGTCTAATTGATTTTAAGATTTAAGGTTTGGGTTAATGCAGGATGCTGGTTGGTTGTTTGTGGGCTAAGGAAGGGTGATCAAATCCCCACCTTATCTTGTTTAATGGGTTGTGCCCTTAATTTGGTTTAATATGAAATATGCAAAAGAAAAAAAAATTCCAATCAAAGAGTTCTATGCAATTTAAACTAATTAATTAAATTATAAAAAGGCTTACCTTGACTCCAGCAATCACCAAAAATAAGAATAAAAACTAATATGATGGATGCTCTAAATAATTAGGGTTTCTAATCTTGTGATGAGATTTTTAATTAGGTTTATGTAGGTAATATTTTTAATTAATTTAAAATAAAGCAAATATTAAAAATAAAGAAAGAGATTTAGGGTTTAGGAATGATCTCACCGAATAGGATTGAGAGTTTTGTTCGTGCCCTAATCTTCCTTGTTCCTTTTTTTTTTTCTTTTCTGCAAAATAAATAAAAAAAATAATGAGTAGGGTAGTAAAAAAAATCAAAGAAATAAAGAAATTTTAATTTTTATGCCTCCCCGGCAACGGCGCCAAAAACTTGATAGGGACACGATGCTGTCGTTAAGACACCGTGTTTATCAATTTAAATCCGACTCTTTACTTTTTAAACTAATTAAAAATTATGAAGAAAGTGGTGAGTCGGGTCGAATCCACAGAGAGGCAATGATTTATTTCTAAAATCTTTGATTTTTTTTTTTTTTTTTTAAGAAAAGAAAGCAAAGATTAAAGTCGAAAAATAGATCTATAAATAAAAATAGAATTTAAATTATGCAAAAATAAATTTGATACTAAGATCTACTATTTAGATCTTAGCAACTACTTATAGTAAAATTAAAAGAGCAATAAAGAACAAATAATTTAAAGAGCTAGAATTGAAAAGAATAATGAAACTTTCTTTATTAAATTTAAAACTAAGATGCAGAATTTAAATACAAAAAATTAAAGAAAATTCAGAATTTTAATACAAAAAATTAAAGAAAAAAAAAAGACTAGATGAAGATCGCAGATCGGCGTAGGCATGAAGATGGCGTAGAAGACCGGCTCTTCTTCTCAGCAGCACCGCAGCTTTGAAGCAACCTTTAATCCCGAGCTTGACTTCCACCCTATACCTTAGCTTCTCTTCCAACCCTCCTCCCTTTCTTAGAGGCTTAGGATCCTTTTTATAGAGCTAGAAGAGGTAGATATTTATTTCTAAAAGCAATATGGGACTAATTTCCCTTTGTAATCGTAAAAATTTGAATAAAATTTGAATAAAAACAACTCCTGTTATGTCTCTGGTAAATCTGGTAAAATCAGGCTATCCGATAGGAATCGAACGGTTCAAAAATCGTCAAAATCGGATGCCTATCAGCCCAGATCAGCTCGAATTAAATTCTGGCCGTCCGATCGCGCTTGATCGAGGAAATCTGGCCGCAAATCGCGCTTCGGGAGTCCTGATCACTGCCGGGAGCATTCTGGACCGTCGGATCGAAGCTGGAATCAGGCGCTGCCGTTTGATGGTGATCCGAGTGAAATTGGCAACCGAAAAAAATGCTGACCGTCCGATCTTAACCGCAATCAACCGCAGCCGTCCGATCGCGCAATTACTGTTCCCATGGACCGCGTAGACCGGCCGCACCGCACACCGCAACCAATCAACGCTTCTGTCACCGAGTGAAATGACCAGATTGCCCTGTGAGCCGCGATAAAATTTTGTAGACCCTTTAAGGGTCTAGGTCCACCACGTGGCAGGCTCTGATTCGCCGGACTTTGCTGAGCTGGCGGTCCACGCCTGGATCGTAGACCGGCTGATGGCTTCAATGACTGAGTCGGCTTTGATGGCTCGGCTTGGCTTGGTGGCTCGGCTTGCAGAGCCGGTTGAGCCGTTTTCTTTTTTTTTATTTAATTTTTATTTATTTTATATTTTTTTAAAAATTCATATCTTTTTCATTTTAGCTCCATTTTACTTGAAATTTATTTCATTGTGATCAAAAAAATGAGCTCTTTCTTTTAATAATAAAATTTTATTTCTTAATTTTTATTTATTTTTTATTATTTTTTAATTAATTTTTTAATTAATAAAAATATGAATTTTTCAAAAATTATATATAAATTGATTGATAATTCTTAAAAATTAATATAAATTAATTAATAAATTAATACTTTTATTGATGAATTTATGATGCTTATCACCCAACATTAAGGAATCTTTTGTCGTCCTCAAATTTTCTATCAATTTGAAGTCCATGCAACGAATTGTATATGTGAACTGGACTCTCCTAGTATCTAATACCCAAGTAGATGCATCACAAATAGTAAAATTATAAGGTGTTATCGTATAACATCCTTGTCCAACAACATCTTATTGGTTATCCTTGTTCAGCCTATTCAAGTCAAGAGGACCATTCCTCTCTAGATCTGCTTGATTAGGGTCAATATTAGACTTCTTGTAATTAGGTCCTAAATGCTTGTCACTATTTAATAATGAACGAAATGGACTTACACTAGCCATTCTATTTTTCTAAAAGAAAAATATGTAACTTTATTAATACTTAAATTATTTAAGTCTTAAAGACTTAGACTTTTGTCTAAAAATCCTTCCACTATTTTTAACGAATTGGTAGCCTCTACCTCCAATTCGAGAAATTATACTAACTTCTTAGTGGGTACTGGAACCCACATAGACTACAAACGGATTCGAGAAAAGCTCTGGCTAACCCGTGTGCATCTACAGGTAGGTTCACAAATAATTATTTCTTTAAATAATTTTTAATAATTAGGTTTTGCCCCATATGCCAAGTCAGTAGGCTATGGCCTCCACTAAAAAGGTCTGATTAGGTCCAACCATTAACATGATTGATGTTAATGCATCAAATCAATGATAATCAGGCTAGAGGAAAGCTCTGGCTAACTTGATCACCATTAAGAAAGTGCGACCTAAACATCATATGATGGATAGTAATTCTAATATCCAAATGAACACCATGTGTAAGACACCTCCAATGTTCATCCAAAAAATTGGACTCATTACTATTCACCTTAATGGAAGGCTATGACTTGGTTATCCTTATAACATTATCATTTTAAGAATTTAATAATTTAGAAAATTTAGGTTACTTGTGATTTAAAAGAAGACACGAACCAATTTCTTTCACTGACTTCACCAAGTCAAATCCTTCTACGGACTTCACCAAGTCAATAGGTTAGGACTAGGATCAATTAAGGTCCATGGGCACCTAATTCAATCTTACTGATTGAAATCAGTCAAATTGATTTCTAATAACATGGGTCAGTCTGAATCATCAAGTGATCTAATCAAATTCTAATCAACCATATCGGTCAGATAAGTGAGATCAGTAGAAGGGATATGCCATTAACTCATCAAAGATCGAATCAGTGTGAGTAGCTCCCAATTAAAAACCACTAGTCTAGACTGCCAACTTACCTTAGACATCAACCGATTAATTAGGTTTAATCTGATCATCCTAGTAATTTTGGGCTAGATCACTTAGCCATAAATTAAGTCCATCTTGGTCTCATTAAAGACATGGATTCATCCAACTACAACTATTGGAGTTGATTCTAGAGTATCCTTGACCTAATCTAATTCAACACTTGGTTAGATTTGATTAATTACTCTAGATTAATCTATTCTTTAACTAACCTTAGGTCTAACCAATTAATGGACCTAATTCATCTAACCCTTTAACCCACAGTCTTATGATTTTATCTTAGAATCTTTAATTCATAATTCAAGATTCTATAAATAATACTTATTTTTTTTTAATTAAGTTTTGGGCTGATGGGTTGGGATTCGGCATTTCAAAAATAATTTTTAAATTTTGAAAGGTTTTATTTTCTATTTTTTAAATGGGTTGACTCATTTTAGAAATGGATCGGCTCATTTCTCAAACAGCAACCTATTGCTAGTTTTAAATAGAAAATAAAACATACTAAAAATTAAATGATAAATTATCTTTTAGATCTTATCTAAACACATTCATGTTTAACTTTCTAATTGAAATAATTTCAATCATAAAACTTCTTTCACTGTTCATCTTAATGAATGAGTTCAAGGTAGCATCCCTACCACCATAAGGGATCCCCATTGAATGAAAGGAGATGGCCTTTAAACCATACTTGTTTCTTATGACCGGACAACTTGATGGCTCATTCATCCTCGATTACTAAGCTATCTAGATCTAAAACATATCATATATGTAGGCATTTAATTTTTTTTAATTACATATTAAAATATGTCAAGCAAACCTAGCTCTGATACCATTGAAGGGAATCAAGTAGGGTTTATAGCATGCAATTCGAAACTTTTTCAAAAATTTATAATAGTGAAAGCTAAAATTAATATAATATTAATCCTATAGCATGCATTGATCTAATCAATTATCCTACTTAGGATCTAGACATGCTAATATGTAATTCAAAATTTAAATGCAATCGATCAGCAAATTGCATTTGCTGATCGATTCAAGTTCAGAACTCGATACCTATGCGCAGGTAGTTGATCTCCATGATCTGAATCCATCAAAATATACTCTAGTACCACACTATAGCTGTACACTCGTTCAATCTCTATGGATGGTCCACATGAAGCTCCTGATCCTGACCAGCTCCACTAGAGTGCTAGCTCCTCGTCAGGACTTTCGATGGCTGATATTGATCGATCCAATCGATCATTCTTTTTTTGATCTCTTGGATACTATAAAAAATCAGAACTTACTTTTTAGAGGATGGGAGGTGGTGTTTCAAATTTGATGGCAATCTGATGCTCACAGCACTAGATCTCTCCACCCGAACCTAGAGTCCCAACTCTAGGGTTTTGCACTCACCGAAAACCCTGACGCTCGGAAACTCTCTCACGCCCTTTCTCGGATGAATTTCTCCATGAAACAAATTTTTAGAGATAGAGGAGACTCTCTCCTACTGATCACCTACATTCAAAATAATTTTAAATTGGCGAGTAAAGAAAACAAAATTCAAAAATGGTGTAAGAGGAAGCACAGGTGTAAGTGTACAAATCTCTCTCTCTGGACTTTTCTCTCACCCAAGGTAAGTGCATCCCATTGGATTTCTCTCTCTAAGACCCTCCTATGCTCCTCCTCACTCTCTCATGCATGCCCATATAAAAATTCAAACTTTAAATGGGTGATAACTATGGATTATACGTGTGGGAGTGGATAAGAGGCATTGGTTGAACTAGTTTCAACCAATCAATTGAATTCAAATTCAAATCACCCTCTATCCATTTCCATCGCACAAACCATGTGTTTGACATGTAGAAGTACTCTCCTTCTACATGCCTACCCCCAAAAAAAATTAGGAAAAACTACGTGAAAGTGTGGAGGGCATGGAGAATAGGATAATGACAAGAAGGTTGAACTTATTTCAACCTCCAAACAACTTGAATTTAAAATTCAATTTTCTTTGAACCAGTCCAACACTTAGACCAGATCAAAGGTAGAAAGAGGAGGGGGTGCAGATACCTCTCATCTATATGAAGAAAAGTCATGCACATTCCATAATGTGCATGAGGAAGGGAAAAGTCAAAATAGGGTGGCGCATGGAGAAAGTTTAACTTCAAACTTACTTTGAATTTTTCAAATTGGTTTCAACCAAACCAAATTTTCTAGATGCAATTAGATCAGGTTAAATCCAATCAAATTAATCTTAATCCAACTTAATAAAATTTTAATTAAATTAGAAATTAATTATGTCCAGCCCTTGATCAAATCAGGGTCAAATCTCCCATGGCTATTAGGTCATCTTATGACCTGATCGGACCAAACCCAATCGAATCAAATTCAATCGAACTTGATCAAATTCTTATCACTCAATCAAATTAAGCTAATCAGTAATCAAATTGCTAATTAATTCTTTAATAAACATAAAGTCTCAATCAGATGGGTGTCCGGGAAATAGAGTCCCATCAATATGAAACTTCTGAAGAGTCCCAAACTAGTGGGACTCTTGAATCCAGTGTCCCAAATAAATAAAACTCATGATCTTAGAGTCCTAGACTAGTAAAACTCTTGATCAGAGAGTTTCAAATAAGTAGAATTCAGAGTCCCAGTCTAGTGAGACTCTTGGTCATAGAGTCCTAGTCTAGTGGGACTTTTGATCCCAAAGTTCTAGGTCATCAAAACTCATGATCAGCCGTCAGATCAGATAGAAACTCCTATTATGTGTGATTCCATAGGTTCAAATCTTAAGCCAGTAGTACAAGAACTAATTTTTTATATCAATCGATGTGACTATCTAGCAATGATATCTGATGTTTGGATAGGTCAAAAAGTCATAATGCAACAATGATGAACCTATGGCATATGGTTACTGTATAATTCATCCCCTTAACCTTGATGCTCAAAGGATGATCTAGGATTTGCTATCAATCCTAAAATTCATCCATAGTGTATTTCAAAATTCAGTATCCATCATATGGACCATCCCAATCGAGGTTTTGCTAGATTGAAATACAGTGATGCACTTGCTCCAACACTTGGAGGGATCAATCCCATCTTGACTCACACATCGACTTTATAAGTACTTGACTATACTCAGTAGCCTTCCAACACTAAATTAGAAATTTAGGTAGTTCAGTACCTAAGTATAGTGAGTTGCTTGCAAGTCACCGTGTTGATCTTAGGTCCAAAGGACACTTATACCTTTATCCTTCGCGAGCAACTCTTGACAGTAGAGATCTCCATAGTTGGATCACGTTTAATGAAATGTACCCCTACACTTTAACTGCATGCCATAATAGTATCTCCATACTTCTTGGTTAAGATGACAACCAATACTTATGGTACATAATGACCTACACTTGATACGTTGTCGTCCTAGATAACAACGAATTATTTGATCGTGAACTGATTTTAAAAACTAAACGATAAATCCTTCTTTGTCGAGTCTAAATAATTCTAAGAACTTTATCATATGAGAGTTCATTACAGGAAGATACACAAGAGTAATGAAATATCAAAATAATAATTTTATTTATTAATAATTCAAGTATAATTATATTTAGCATAACCATCTACAATCTAGATGATTGGCTTTAGGATGCATTTTCCAACATGGGTACCATTGCTAGATGATTATTTTGATTGGTATAGAAATTGATTTCTATATTATTGGCTTAGGTTCAAATCTATAAGATCATACACATAAGAAGTTTTCTACCTGATCAGATGGTTGATCAATGATTAAGAATCATTCCAAGATCGAATCATCAATGCGACTGATGATCGATCAAATGCAGGTGCTATAGGAGGATCTATTAGCAATTGAATTGCTAATTGGCTTAATTTGATTGAATAATTGAGTTAAAATCAAGTCAAATTAAATTAGATTTAATGAGAATTAGTTTGAACTTGATTGGATCTAGTCTAATTAGTTTATGAGATAAACTAATTACAAGAAAGAATAATTTTTTGTTGGATCAAGACTTGAGTGCACATAATTTCTAATTGACTTAGGATTTAAATCAGATTTAAATATGATTTAATCTAAATTAATTGGGCTTCTAGTTAGACTAGAATCAATCTTAATTGGGTTGCACTAATTCTAGTTCAAATAGGTTTAAAATAGGTTTGACCTAATCAAATTGAAGAAGTCACAGTTAGACTAGGATTCTCCCTCCTCCCTTGAGCCATGCACCAAATATCCCACACCATATTTTTCTCAATTATTAGCATGAGATTTCTAACGCCAATAAGTGTTGCATGCCCTCCTTTCCTTGATGTTTTTGGAATGTTGTTTGAATTGGTCAAATAAGGAATAAGAAGATGAGTTTTAAAAGTTTAAAACTCTTCCTCTTCTTTTGGAAATTTGTTCCACACCTCTCCTTTGATTTGCACCATCTTTAATTCCTTTCCCATGCATGAAATTCTGAAAGGGATCACCATCTCATGCCACATTTTGAGGGAGGGGGCATCCAAGAGTTGGACGCCCCAAGGACTCTATCAATAAGAGTCCTAATCTTCTTATATTCCTTGATTTCCTTCCTTTAAAGTAGGTGGCACATTATTTAATTAGTTTTAGGCATGAGAAAAGAGATATATTCATGGTAAAAAAGCAAGAGAAAAGGGGAGAGGGGCATGGGATTGAGGCGCCAATATTATTGGGGCATGGTGGTTTCATTAGGACATGAATTGTTCATGTCCTGTTGAGAGAAAAGGAAGAGAAGAAGGGTCTTCTCTTAGGGGCTTTTTTTTGAACTTTCTCCTCTCCATATTTTGAATGATTCTCCATGAGAAAAATTAGAGAGAAAGTGAGTGAGAGAGAGAGAGAGAGAGAGAGAGAGCATGCAAAGACAAGAGGAGAGTGTCTCATCTTGTAAGGAGGCGTGAGGTTCTTTTAGGACAAGTCTAGGGTTTGTCCTATTGAGAGAAAAGGAAGAGAAGATGGATCTTCTCTTAGAAATTTTCCTTGAGCCTTCTTTACTTCATTTTGGGGAGATTAAAGAGTTTATCTTCTTTCTCAATCCTCCTCCTATTCTTCTCTCTTAGAGGGTCCAAGAGATCCAAAGAAAGATGTTCAGATCAACCATCAGGAGAGATCCACGAGAAGCTAGTACTTTGTGTGAATCTTCATTTAACGAACCTTCGATCAACATGGCAACCTCATGTGGACAACTTATAAAGACCGAACATACTGTGTGGTTCTAAGCAATGAAGACAACCATGGATATCAGCTGCAGTGTTCTCGATCTGCATAAAGGTGAAGAGATTCGATCCCTTTCAGACCTAGATTTGATCTAGGGTTTACTAGATGTGATATAGGGTATTGATGTGATCGATACCATTTTATTTTTATTTTTAGATTTATATTTGCATCTTGATATATCATAGATCCTAGATGTAGAGTTTAGTGATTTGATCACATGCATATATTAATTAATTAGATTAATCTAAGTCTTCCACTACATAGTTTTTTGAAAAAATTTTGACATACATTTATGAAACCCTGCCTAGTTGTCCTTCAAGTCTTACAATCCATCAGTAACACATAGCAGTATATAGTGACAACCCAGCAGAACTAAAATAAATCTCTAGATGTAGTTACCATATAGTTTGGTTCTTCTTTCATGAGTCTCGACAAGACATAAATCAAGGATAACTTGTCAAACTAGTTCATTCATTATATGCCAGATTCAATCGACTTGAGTCCATGTAAAATCTTATGGAAACTCTTTTTCATCATTCACCTACCATATTCATGGATTTTAGAACTCAATCTCATCAACTGCATAAGATCTCTTCCTGTCTACCAAGGTCAACAAATCCTATCTTACTGCATAGCTTATTCCTACAATAGACCTATTGTAGCCAACATATACTGCAAGATTCTAAATGGCCAGGTAATCAAGTAATTATGCTGTCAAACTAAAATAACCCCACTATGAATAGTCGAGACACCATAGATCAAATAACTATCTACATAACTACAACATCGAGTAAGTCACTGACAAGTGGGCAGCCATTCAAGTGACTTCTCGTGCTGGTCATGCTCAGTATCTTTGATTTTTATCAAGTACCTACACTCTCACTTTAATGTCTCTATACTATAAACTCGAGACTCATCTATCCAAGAAAAAAAGTAATCCATGCATCAATTTATCTTGATTATTTACCATCATCGTGATGATCCATCGATCGGGAACATTTAAGAATTAATTCCAAATGACACGTGTCTCAAATTCTCAACTCTTAAGAATACGTATCATTCTCAGGTCAACTCCTCGAATGATTCATGGACACAAAAATATACATAATATGAATGAAAAAATAATTTAATTTTATTAATTTTAAAAAATTTAATTATAAAATTATGACTTTTGAAAGTGTACATGTGTCCATCAATCTAACTTCTAGGGTATACATCTAACACTTAGAACTGACTGAGGATATGAATATTTGTCTGACTAATTTGAAGAGTTGCACAATGAAAATAGAATAACAAGATAATTGATTATTTCTAAAACTCCTCAACAAAATGAAGTAGCTGAAAGAAGGAATAGAACCTTGTTAGAAATGGTTAGGTCCATGATAGCTCAAGCCAACTTACTAATTTCTTTTTAGGGAGATGCATTGTCAACTACAGCCTATGTTCTTAATCGAGTGCCCTCCAAATTGATTAATAAAACTTCTTATAAATTGTGGATAGGTAGAACACCTGAACTAAATCATTTGCGACCTTAGGGGTTGGCAGCATATGTTCATGATTCCTTGCATAAATATGGAAAATTGGGTCCATGAGGAAAGAAATATATTTTTATAAGGTATTCTGAGCACTTGAAAAGATAAGTGTTTATAGGTGAACATACTGATGGGAGTTTAACCAAGATAGAATCAAGGGATACCACATTCTTGAAAAATGAATTTCCTAGTAAGGGTAAAATTGATCGAGGCTTCATTTTTTATGAGTTAAATGATTTGGATAATATAAATGCTCATAGTGGGAGCAATACATTATCTAGAGAATATGGTTCACAAGAGACTCATAAGAGTAGTCATAAAAATATACCGAAACATCAGTTTGAGATTGAAGGTGAAACCTTCATGATTACTGCACAAATGAGGAGGATGAAGGCAAAGTCTTCTTGGTCGCTTCTTAAAATGGTGAGGATGAAGGTGAGATCTTGATGGTTACTATTGTTGCTTGAAATAATATGCTTTCGGAGTGGAGCAGAGTGGTCGATCTTGCACAGGAATGCTTGAGTGACCTATAAAATAAAGTTTGAGTCAGAGGATTTAACTCCGACGAGGATCCTCCGATGCTCAAGTCAGTAGAAAAAGAAGAAGCAATAATGAATTCTCTGAGAGGAATTTCTTACTTACCTGGATCCTCGGGACTTTTGATATTTGTAAAGAAAAAGTATCATAGAAACATGCAGTTCTATGAGTCTCGAGCCGTTAATCATGCCATTGTAGGCAAGATATTCACTCTACAAGATCAGGGGATTCAAATATCCTTTTTTCCTTCATAAGCTGAATGAGTGGTGCCACCTCATGGTACATGAGGGTCTCATATATTAATTGCATGAGTTGTCAATCAGGAGCTGAGAATATTAGCCTTCATATGCTCTCCACATGGGGGTATTTATTATTTTTGGCCTTTTCTGCATGGCATAGATGGTTGCCATATGAGTCAGGAGGCCATTAATTGAGGTGTCAGAGTGGACCACATGATGGTTGGAACCCAAATAGAGTCTCAGTAGAGCACATATATAGCCAAATCTTAGCTTGGATAGCTAATCCCATATCTCGAATAGCTCATAATAGCGTAGCTTCTCCTAGTAAGATATGAATCTGAGGCATCAAAAATACCTCTATAACATTACCCCCTACTCCTAAGTCTAAGAATCAGACTAAAAGAGTAATGTCGACACGATGCCTCAGGCCTAGAAACATCCATCCATGCATCCCTTTAAAGCATATCTGATCCTTATTTAATGCAGATAGCGGAAGTAGCTAAAGAAAACTTTGGATTTTGAGCCGATCTAAGGCCCCTTGAGCTTAGGCCAATCATAGATTATTAAAGCTTAGGCCGATCAAAGGTCGTTGATGCTTTGATCGATCATAGGCCATTTTTTGCTTTGGTCGATCATAGGCTGTTGATGCTTAGATCAATCAAAGGCCATTTTTGGCTTTGGCCGATCATAGGTCATTGGTGTTTAGGTTGATCAAAGGTCATTGATGTTTTGGCTAATCGCAGACTGTTGATACTTTGGTCGATCAAAGACCACTTTGGCTTTGGCTGATCAAAGATCGTTGGTGCATAGACTGATCAAAGGCCGTTGGTGCATAGGTTGATCATAGGCCATTAATGCTTAGGTCGATCAAAGATCGTTGATGCTTTATCTCAGTATGAATGAGGCTCAGGATGCTTCATATTAGCATGAATGAGGCTCAGGATGCTTCATATTAGCATAAATAAGGCTCAGGATATTTCATCTCAGCATTAATGAGGTTTAGTTTAAGATGCTTCATCTCAGCATGAATGAGGCTCAGGATGCTTTATATGAGCATGAATGAAGCTCAATGCTTAATATCAACATGAATGAGGCTCAAGATGCTTCATATGAGCATGAATGAGGCTCAGGATGCTTCATATGAGCATAGATGAGGCTCATAATGCTTTATCTCAGCATGAATGAGGCTCAGAATGCTCCATATGAGCATAAATGAGGCTCAGGATGCTCCATATGAGCATAAATGAGGCTCAGAATGATTTATCTCAGAATGAATGAGGCTCAAGATACTTCATATGAGCATAAATGAGACTCAGAATGCTTCATTTCAAAATGGATATAATACGGAATACCTCATCTTAGGATAGATATAGCATGAAATACCTCATCTCATGGTGGATATAGCTCAGAACACCTCATCTTTGGATGGAATACCTCATCTCAGGATGGATACTATCAGAACACCTCATCTCAGGATGGATATAGTTTGGAATACCTCATCTCAGGATGGTTATAGCATGGAATACCTCATCTCATGATGGATATAGCTCGAAATACCTTATTTTGACCTTCTAAGCTCGGATTTCTACTGATTTTAGCATTCTGAGCTCGAATTTTTATTTATTTTAGCCTTCTGAGCTTGAATTTTTGCTCACATTGCCTTTTGAGCTTAGATTTCTACTCATTCTGACCATTTGAGCTCAAATTTCTATTGATTTTAGCATTCTGAGCTTGGATTTTAGCTATTTTTGGCCTTCTGAGCTTGGATTTCTGCTCACTTTATCTTCTAAGCTCAGATTTCTACTCATTTTAATCTTTTAAGCTTATATTTCTACTCATTTTAATCTTCTAAGCTTGGATTCTGCTCATTTTAGCATTCTAAGCTGGGATTTTTGCTCTTTTTGGCCTTTTGAGCTTGGATTTCTGCTTATTTTGACCTTCTGAGCTCGGATTTCTGCTTATTTTGACCTTCTAAGCTTGAATTTTTGCTTATTTTAGAATTTTAAGCTTGAATTTCTGCTCTTTTTGGCCTTCTAAGCTCGGATTTTTGCTCACTTTGATCTTTTGAGCTCAGATTTCTACTCTTTTTGACTTTTTGAGCTCAAATTTCTACTCATTTTAATCTTTTAAGCTCAGATTTCTACTTATTTTGATCTTCTAAGCTTGGATTTTTGCTAATTTTAGCATTCTGGGCTTGGATTTCTACTCTTTTTGGCCTTTTAAGCTTGGATTTCTATTTATTTTGACCTTCTGAGCTTGGATTTCTACTTATTTTGGCCTTCTAAGCTTAGATTTTTGCTCATTTCGGCCTTTTAAGCTTACATTTCGGCTTATTTTGACCTTTTGAGCTCGGATTTCTACTGATTTTAGCATTCTGAGCTTGGATTTTTGCTCTTTTTGACCTTCTGAGCTTGGATTTTTGCTGATTTTAGTATTTTGAGCTCGAATTTCTATTGATTTTAGTATTCTGAGGTTAAATATTTGCTATCCTCTGTGTGGTCTTGATTTTATCCTATGGTCCTACGAGAAGACAAAAAGAGAGAATAATGGATGGAAGCTTAAGAGCCTTTTATCATGAGTTTTTATTCAAGGGCTCTTGAGTTTTGCTTGGCTTCTTGTTGTTCGACTTGGGCTTGATCTGTGCCTTGATCACTTTAATTTTGACTTTAGATCAAGCTTCAACCATGCATGTGAAATGCACAAACTTCGATGCCATAAATGACTTGGGCTACGTGTGAAAGCATGTGAACTTCGACATCGCGGGCAACTTCGATCGTGCTGGGAGCATGCGGACCTCAATGCATGCGGGACTTCAATCGTATTAGGGGTGCACGGATCTTAGTGCATGGGGAACCTCCATCGCATTGGGAGCATGTGGATCTTGATGAAGGAGTGAAGTCGATGGCGATGAGCTCACGACTGCTGAAGGCATAGGGGCTAAGGCAGGCACGATGGGCTCACAAGAGTGAGGTTGCTTGGATCACAGTCATCCAGGCATATACTCGCTAGACTGGCACATTAAACTGATCTCTGCTTATCTCCATAATTGGTGAAGGTGGCGGTGCTAGTGGTGATGGCAATGCGAGGGCCTTGCTACCGACATAGGCTCCCTCATTTCTGGAAGAGGCATCATTGAGATGATGTGAAGAAAATTTGCATGGCACCATCGCATGCCCGCTTTTGTGGCCTAATGCAAAGATCACGCCCTTCCTCTATCTATTGTTACTTGAAATTGTATGCTTTAGGAGTAGAGTGGAGCGGTCGGTCTTGCCCAGGAATGCTAGAGTGATCTGCAAATAAAGTATGAGCCGAAAGATTTTACTCCAACTAGGATCCTCTGATGCTCAAGTCAGTAGAGAATGAAGAAGCAACAATGGATTCTCTAAGAGAGATTTCTTGCTTACCTGAGTCCTCGGAGCTTTTGATATTTATAAAGAAAAAGTATCATAGAAACGTGTAGTTTCATAAGTCTCGGGCTATTAATCATGCCATTGTAGGCAAGATATTTGCTCTACGAGATCAGAGGATTCAAATATCCATTTTTTCTTCATAAGTTGGATGAGTGGTGTCACCTCATGGTACATGAAGATCCCATATATTAATTGCATGAGTTATCAATCAGGAGCTGAGAATATTAGCCTTCATATGCTCTCCACATGGGGGTATTTATTATTTTTGGCCTTTTTTGCATGGTATGGGTGGTTGCCATATGAGTCAGGAGGCTATTAATTGAGGTGTCAGAGTAGACCATAGGATGGATGAAACCTAAATAGAGTCTCAGCTGAGCACATATATAATCAAGTCTTCACTTGAATAACTCATCCCATACCTCGGATAGCTCATAGCAGCATAGCTTTTTCCAATAGGATATGAATCCAAGGCATCAAAAATACCTTCGTAACATCGAAAAGCATCCTAAGCCTCATTCATGCTCATATGAAACATTCTGATCCTCATTCATGCTGAGATGAAGCATTCTAAGCCTCATTAATGCTCATATGAAGCATTTTGAGCCTTATTCATGCTGAGTTGAAGCATCGAATGAAGCATTCTGAACCTTATTCATACTCATATGAAGCATCCTAAGCCTCATCCATGCTAGGATGAAGCATCCTGAGCCTCATTCATGCTCATATGAAGCATCCAGAGCCTCATTAATGCTCATATGAAGCATTCTGAGCCTCATTCATACTGAGATGAAGCATTCTGAGCCTCATCTATGCTCATATGAAGCATCTTGAGCCTCATTCATGCTTATATGAAGTATCTTAAGCCTCATTCATGCTCATATAAAGCATCTTGAGCCTTATTCATGCTGATATTAAGCATCTTGAGCTTCATTCATGCTCATATGAAGCATCCTGAGCCTCATTCATGCTGAGATGAAGTATCTTAAGCCTCATTCATGCTGAGATGAAATATCCTGGGCCTCATTTATGCTAATATGAAGCATCCTGAGCCTCATTCATGCTGATATGAAGCATCCTGAGCCTCATTTATAATGAGATAAAGCATCAATGGCCTTTGATTAGCCTACACATTAACAGCCTATGATTGGCCTTGTTGTAGTATCAACTCGCTCTGATATCAATTATTGTGGTATCAACTCACTCTGATACTAAACTGTTGGGATATCAGCTACTCTGATATCACTTGTTAAGAATCTAGTATGAAATTATTATGATAGAAAGAAGAAAAAAATTAAAATAATAAAAAAATTAAGTATGTGGTTCAGTTTAAAGGCTCACCTCCATGGGACATGCAAAGCTTCACTATGAAAGAGAAAAATAGGTACAAGAGGAGAACACCCACTCTCAACTCACCATACATAAATCTCTCTCAACTAGAAGCTACCCTCATAAAAGCTTCCTCAGAATCCCAAGGAGATCCATAGAAGCTACAAGATGCTCTGCCCTCACAGCCTCTTTGTTAGATGCTATGCACCTATTGCTTCTCTATCTCGCAGGCTGCACGTACTCGACACTCTACCAAGCTCCTCTCAACGACTGCGTGAGCCTCTATATGTGCCTCTCATGCCACACGCTCCATCCTTTTTTGCTCCACAACACCTCAACCCTTTAAATAGGATGAGAATACTCTTCTCAGTAGTTCACAGGAGTTCTAACAGGATTCGTTCTCCTAATATGAGTCGAATATATTTTTGATGAAGTCTTAGAATATTTTTTGATCTTCAGATCATGACCACAATCCTTCATAGCTGTTGGATCCTATGATCCATGTGTAACTCCCGTAGACCCCTTAGATTAATCATAATCCTAATCCAAATAAAAAAAATCCCATCATGTTCTATTCATCTCCATCGAGCCGACTCGATTAGGGTCGAGCTAGCTCGACTGTCTCTCATCCAAATTCCTACTATCTATCTGCCTGAGAGAGTCGGCTCAACTATGGTTTGAGCTGGCTCGATCTTAATAAGCTAACTCAACCGCGTATCAGAGTCGGTCCGACTGTTGTGTTGAAAACTAAATTTTTTCTTGCTATGGGTCGAATTTGAGGCATCAAATCCTAATAACCTTCATCCCAACTCAATATTCGGCCTCCACCTAACTTTAAGAGCTTGTGATCCATCTTGCCCCCATGTCCTGGGGCATGCCTACTGATCATAGATGGGCAAATGTGGGAGTCGAGCTAGGCCGCTCAATCCCACCTCTGTCATAGGCTGTGTCTACTTTGACCAAAGATCTGCTCGAAAAATTCTCCTATGATAATAGAACTTCACTCTGCAATGTTGCCTCTCATTCTCTCGAGTCTTCTATCTCGTGCCCAATCCATCTCCACCTAGAGCTCCACCTCGCACTGGACTTCCTCTGGCTTCTAAAGCTCCACCTCGCACTGGGCTTCCTGCTAGATAGTAATATCCTTTTGTCTTCTTCTTTTCCTCCAATATTATCCTATCGTCATGCATGACCTTCAAGATTCCATCAGTAGCTACCCACCTATAGTCATTTAAATCTAGTCTACTCAGTAAGATAAGATTCCATCTAAAATCGGATATGTATCAGACCTCCTCTAATCTCCTCGCTGCACCATCATGTGTCTTCCAGCTGATCATCTCGATGCCTCTAATCACATAGCTCGATCTATTTGATAGATAAACAGTGCCATCACTGCTCTTCAGAAAGTCAAACTGCTCCTTTCTACAATAAACATGATATGTCCATGTAGAATCTAAAATTTACTACTGAAAAGAACTAGATACCTCATCAGATATCTCCAGTACATCATCCTCTAACTCGCTACTGGCCATTGCTATAGTAGCCCTTATTCAATCCTTGAGTTGTAGGTAATTCTTGATTTGATGTCCCAATTTGTCGCACCTATAACATCTGATCTTGTTAGGATCCCTCATCTTAGATCTGGATTGTCTTCTTCGCGATCCTTTATCACTCCATCTACTGCCTCCTGCTCCTTCAGAAATCACCAAAGCTAAGCTACCGCCATCTGAGCTTGAAGCTGGGTTCTTCCTCCTAAGAACTTCATTCTGGAGTATCGCTATAGTGATCTCATCCATCTTGATGGTGCTCTTTTCCACTAGAAGAGTAGTCACCGAGAACTCATATAAAGGAAAGAGCGACACTAGCAAGACCAATGCTCTGATCTTCTCCTTAACTTTTTCACCAATGCTGAGAAGGTTGGTGAGGATCTTCTGCAAGTTAGATAGATGCTTCCGCACACTCTGACCTTCGTCCATCTGCAGTTGGTAAACTACCTCCAAAGAAATAGCATGTTAGTTAGCGACTTTATCATGTACAACTCCTCGAGCTTCGACCACAGCACCATCGAGAAAGTCTCGCCAAGTACATGGACCACCATATCATCCATTAGGTACAAGCGGATCGTACTCACCACCTGCATCTAGATCTACTTTCAATTCTTCACCTCTATGGTGGCTGGCATCTCGTCATAAAAGAGAGCATCGATTAATCCATGTTGGATGAGTACATCCTTTACTCTTGCTTGCTACAAGAAGAAATTATTCTTTTCATTGAACCTGTTGATCTCCATCTTAATTGTGCTTGCATTCTCCATATTCTTCAATCTCTATCTACTGTATAATCGGCACTCTGGTACTATCTGGCTTTGATACCAATTATTATCATATCAACTCACTCTGATACTAATTATTATGGTATCAACTCGCTCTGATACCAAACTATTGGGATATCAGCTACTTTAATATCATTTGTTAAGGATCTAGTACCAAATTATTATAGCAAAAAGAAGAAAAAAATAAAATAAAAAAATAATTAAGTACATGGATCAGCCTAAAGGCTCGCCTCCACGAGACATGCAAAGCTTCACTATGAAAGAAAAAAAATAGATATAAGAGGAGAACATCTACTCTCAACTCACCATACACAAATCTCTCTCAACTAGAAGTTATCCTCATAAAAGCTCTCTCAGAATCCTAAGAAGATCCATAGAAGCTACAAGATGCTCTGCCCTCATAACCTCCTAGTCAGATGTTATGCACTTGTTGCTTCTCTCTTTCATGGGCTGCACGTACTCGATGCTCTGCCAAGCTTCTGTCGATGGCTGTCTGAGCTTCTTTACGTGCCTCTCATGTCACACGCGCTATCTTTTTTTGCTCTACAGCACCTCAGCCCTTTAAATAGGATGAAAATTCTCTTCTCAGTAATTCACAGGAGTTCTAACATGGCTCGTTCTCCTAATATGAGTCGAACATATCCTTAATGGAGTCTTAAAATATTTTTCGATCTTTAGATCATGACTGCAATCCTCCATGGCCGTTGGATCCTATGGTCCATGCACAATTTTCATAGACCCCTTGGATTAATCACAATTCAAGTCCAAATAGAAAAAATACCATCATGTTCTGTTCGCCTCCATCGAGCTAACTCAATCAGGGATTGAGCTGGCTCAACTATGTCTCATCCAGACTCCTACTATCTATCTTTTTGAGAGAGTCGGCTCAATTATGGCATGAGCTAGCTCGATCTCAATCCGAGTTGGCTCAACCGCATATCAGAGCCGACTTGACTATTGTGCTAAAAATTGATTCTCTTCTTATTGTGGATTGAATTCGAGGCATCAAATCCTAACAAGCCTATGCACCAACAGTCTTTGATCGACCTATGCACCAACGGCCTTTGATCGACCAAAGCCAAAAGCAGCCTTTGATCGATCAAAGCATCAATGGTCTATGATCAGCTAAAGCATCAACAACCTTTGATCGGCCTAAACACCAACAGTCTATGATCGGCCAAAGTCAAAAATGGCCTTTGATCGACCTAAGCATCAACAACCTATGATTGACCAAAACAAAAAATGGCCTATGATCAGCCAAAGCATCAACGGCCTTTGATAGGCCTAAGCTTTAATAGTTTATGATTGGCCTAAGCTCAAAGGGCCTTAGATCGGCTCAAAATCCAAAGTTTTCTTCAGCTAATTCCACTACCTGCATTAAATAAGGATCAGATATGCTTTAAAGGGATGCATGGATGGATGTCTCTAGGCCCGAGGCATCGTGTCAACATTACTCCTTTAGTTTGATTCTCATACTTAGGAGTAGGGGGGTAATGTTACGGAGGTATTTTTGATGCCTCGGATTCATATCCTGCTGGGAGAAGTTATGCTACTATGAGCTATCCAAGGTATGGGATTAGCTATCCAAGCTAGGTCTTGGCCATATATGTGCTCAGCTGAGACTCTATTTGGGTTCCACCCATCACGTAGTCTACTCTGACACCTCGATTAATGGCCTCCTGACTCATATGGCAACCACCCATGCTATGCAGAAATGGCCAAAAATAATAAATACTCCCATGTGGAGAGCATATGAAGGCTAATATTCTTAGTTCCTGATTGACAACTCATGCAATTAATATATGGAACCCTCATGTACCATGAGGTGACACCACTCATCCAGCTTATGAAGAAAAAAGAATATTTGAATCCTTTGATCTCGCGGAGCAAATATCTCATCCATAATGGCATAATTAACGGCCCAAGATGCATGAAACTGCACGTTTCTATGATACTTTTTCTTTACAAATATCAAAAGCCCCAAGGATCCAAATAAGCAAGAAATCCCTCTCAAAAAATTCGTTGTTGTTTTTTCGTTCTTTGCTAACTTAAGCATCGGAGGATCCTTACTGAAGTCAAATCCTTTGGCTCGAACTTTATTTTGTAGGTCACTCCAGCATTCTTGCGCAAGATCGACCGCTCTGCTCTACTCCTAAAGCATACAATTTCAAGCAACAACAGTTACCTCATAAGATAGTGAAGAACCCAAGGCAGTAAGCGAAGCTCTCTCTTGCCCTGCAAAGGAAAAATAGAAAATGACAATAGAAGAAGAAATGGAGTCCATGAAAGAGAATAAAGTTTGGAAGTTAGTTGACTTACCGCCTGGGCATAGAGCTATTGGGAATAAATGGATTCTCAAAATCAAAAGAAAGGCGGATGGGTTAATTATCAAATACAAAGCTCATTTGGTGGCAAAAGGTTATACCCAATAAGAAGGTATTGACTATAAGAAAACCTTTTTTACCAGTGGTGAAATTCACCTTTGTTCACCTTATACTAGCCATTGTAGTATGTTTGGATTTAGAATTACATCAGATGGATGTTAAAATTGCTTTTCTGAATGGAAAACTGGATGAAGAGATTTATATGGAACAACCTATTGGTTTTGTTCAAGAAGGCCAAGAGCACAAGGTATGCAAGTTATAAAAATCTATCTATGGCCTTAAACAGTCATCTAGACAGTGGTATCTCAAGTCGATGATAGCATATAATTTTACTATGATTCATGAGGGCCACTATGTGTATATCAAGCGATCCATCGATAAATTTGTAAATCTATCCTTGTATGTTGATGACATACTACTGGCTAAAAATTATGAGTTTGTGTTAACCATAAAAAAAAAGGTTTTCATCAAAATTTGATATGAAAGATTTAGGTGAAGCAAATTATATACTTGGAGTTAAAATTTAAAGGGATCGTTCTAGAAAGATGATTGCTCTTTCTCAAGAGCCTTATATAAAGAAAATTTTTGAACATTTTTTAATAGAGAATTGCAAGCCTATGAATACTCCTCTTGCAAAAGGTGAAGATTTGAGCAATGATATGTGCCCAAAGACTCTAGAAGAAGAAAGTGAAATGGCAAGGATACTTTATTCAAGTGCAGTTGGGAGTTTGATGTATGCTATATTGTGTACATATCATGATATATATTATGCCATTAGATTAGTTAGCAGATTTCAATCAAACTCGAGAAGAGGACACTGAAAAGTAGTGAAGGGAATTTTACGATATTTGAAAGGTGCTGCCGATTATTTCTTATGCTACGATGGATCTGATTTGCGCTTGGTTGGATATTTTCGTGCCAACTTAGCTAGCGATTTAATTAAATGCAAATCGACTTCTGGTTATGCATTCTTGCTAAATAAAGGTATTATATCATGGAATAGCAAGAAGCAATGTGGTGTATCTATATCGACAATAGAGTCTGAGTTCATAGCTCATTGTGCTATAGTGCAAGAAGCTATTTAGTTAAGAAGATTCCTTGATCATTTTGGGGTCACTGAAAATTTAAAGGATCCTGTGATGATTTATTGTGATAATAAAGCAGCAAATATTTTTTTGAAAGACCCCAAATATCATTCAAAAACTAAACACATTGATTACCGTTATTTCTTTGTAAGAGTCTTTATAGCAAAGAAAGAAATGACAGTAATGTACATATCTAAGCACTGTAATGTGGCAGATCCCTTTACAAAGCCTTCTCTAAAAGAAGTGCATGATAGGCACATAAATGCTTTAGGATTGAGTAGAATGTAAATGTTGTTTTTACTTCATATTGTAATCTTGTCATGTACTCTGTTAGGTTGTATGAAAGACATAAATTTATCTATAAAAATGTACTTGATGGTTTGGAGATGAACTGTAATCCTCTCTTTTGAATGCACACACACATAGGAAAATGACATGTGAGGAAAAGATATGTGAGGCAGGCTTGAGATTGCTTTCTCACATGAGCAATTACCTCTGACACTGAGGTGTGTGCAGAGATGAGACTCTTAAGCATGATATGTTCATTGGAAGAGATCAAGTTTAAAAATAGTTATGAGTCACCCTGATGTAAGATCAAGATGAGATCAATATATGTGATATAAAAGTATATTGACCAATGTAGATATCTCATGATCCATGAAGCCTATTGGATGCCAGACAAGAAATCTCAAGTTACACCTGATATTGAGAAAAATAAATTAAGAGTGTCTCCTTCTAAGATTTTGGTTTAGTCAAATAAGGATGACTAGCTGAGGTTTGTACAGTGTTCATAAATATGAACATTATAAATTGTACTGACATACACTCCAAGGAGAAATTTGAATGCCGTAGCATGTGATTCATACCATGTATGCTAAATATCAACCAAAGGAATAGTGGGAGTAAAATTGTAATTGTAAAAATAAATCCTTGCTCTCCACTATGTGAGATCCTAGAGGTTACAAACCTCTTATAGTACCCCTAAGACTTTTGATTGTATTTTGAAATCTTGATCTAGTGCTGCTACTTTAGCGTGTTTCCTCCGATCAAGAATGATGTTGCTTTCGGGACATGTTAGGAAAGTAGGAAGGTTAAGATGGAGAGATTCGAGTAGGAGAGGAAGATTAATTTGTATTTTTATCGACGCATATATTTTCCAGTTGGACTATCATGTCTATCTTAATTGGTTATGACCTGATTGTGAGTACATGGTGGGAGTCAAGTGTTCTTTTTATAAGGGATTAAAGACACTTGGACTAATGTAATTAATTGAGTCTAGGGTATTGCAAGATTGTTATTGTGGCTTCTATGTAAACATAACCAGTGTATAGTAAGCTTAATGCAGGTGTACTCACTAATTGCCGACCAATATGCTTGTATGAATTGATCTATTGGGAATTGCATATAATATCTACATGAGATATATGAGTATGGAGATTGCGTCAAGCCCATAATGTGCAAGTGGAAGATGTTGGATTTCTAGGACTTGGGCTACTCATAATGGGCATGACCCAAGCCCAACTCATTATTTCAAATGTTCCCAAGGAGGAAAAAATTTCTTTTGAAAGTTAATTAACTTTCTTTTTAGCCCACAAAATGCACATATGAACTACATGTTCAAAGTATGCAACATATACATGATAAAGAGACAAAAATAGAAAAAAAAGTGCTCATGTGTGCGGTGAGCGATGTCGAAAGAAAGAAAGAAAATCTTTGATAAATGCAAGTGGTGTTCCGAGTGATCAAGGGGCATATTTGGTTGTAGACATACGAGTGTTAGTCCAATCACGTGATTGCACTTTCGATCAATGAGAAAACACATGCATTACCATGGAGCAATCTCGATCGTGGGACCTATGGTATGATTCTATAAAATCCCTCAAGAACAATAAGATCTTTGAAAAGTAGTATAAAATTCTTGTAGAAGAATATAGTTTCTCGGAATGTAATTTTCATATATAGGAGTATATTTTGAGCATAGTCAGTGAACTTGGGATATAATTTTTCTGGTAGAACTATATTTTGAGTGTAGTCGGTGAACTTGCGCTCTTCTACAATAACACTCTCTCTCTTTCTCTCTACTAGGGCTAAAATCAAATTGAATATGGATCAGGTACTAGTATATCCATATCCATATTTGCTTTGTCTAACGAATACAAATATATATATGGATATTATTCGGATGCAAAAATTTATATTCATATTTATTTGAAATGGATACGAATATAATTTAGATACTGATAGTATGAGTATGATTATGGATATAATTTAAATAATTAATCTTTATCACTATAAAATAAAAGATATTACTATACAGATGATAAATCAAGTTAATAATATATTAATATGATTGTATATTTTTTTTCTAAAAAATAATAAGTGTTGTATAAAATTATATAAGGGTATATATAGATTTAGATATTCGGATATGGATTGGATAGTTATCTATCCATATCCATATTCATTTTTTTTAGGGATATGGATACAGATACGGATATTAGTCAGATCCTTAAATTTTTATCCATATTTGGATTGATTTAGATACAAAAATGGATCTAGATAGATAATATCTATACCACTTTCACCCCTACTCTCCATACCCCACCCGCTCAACCTCTTTTCTATTTGCATTTGGTACCTTTTTTCCCTTGACCCTCTTAAGTTTGAATAATGGGGTCTTATTTTTATACTCTTCTTTTTCTTACATTTAGCAAAATGTTGCTTTGTAGAAGAAGAGACATCATAAAATTCATATGCAATACTTTGTTGGTTCACATAACCTGAAAATCAAAAATTATTCATTTTGGATTCAAGGTTTCATTATTATTATTGGAGTAGATCCTCGTCACTTAGCCAACTATTCTACTTCTTCACCGTCAAGCTGACTAAGTCCACGATGGTTACCCTTTTCCTACCTACATATTGAGTAAGCTGTTAAGATCCAACCCAACTCAAATAAATAAGTTCTAATCGACGTTCAATTGAGTGAATTCAGAAAGATTTCACCAAGTGGTTTTGATGGATTCTCGCTGACTAACCAGCAATGAGAATGATCGCATTGGTTTTTAATCGACTTGATCCAATTCCTTAGAGATACTTAGCATTTAGCAGACTACTTCCTATAATACTTGGTATTTGACAAACTATATATTGGGAATCTTGTCGATTATCAAAATCAATGATCGTTATTTGATAAAGATATTAACTATTCATAAACATGGCCTGTAACACTTGCCCATATATGGCCCATTATTCAACCTTTAATGGTAATCAATAAGATAACCACCTACTAAATACCATAACTCTCATATCCCAAATATTCAGGGATAAGAGTTATACAATAACGGCATCCCTTGCTTTATATATACTAGAAAGCTAAGAGGGACCTATGAAGGGAGAACACAGGATTTCTAGCTCTATTTTTTAAAATTTTTTTCAATAAATACACCATAGATAATATTATTAATCATATTAATAATTAAAAGCTATAGATTTAATGTATTATATATGTATGCATATCTAAAAATAAAAATAAAATCAACAGTAAAACTATTTTACTGCTCTATGTGTTCAGAACATATTATCTTTTCATGGGTAGAAAAATACCATAATCTAATTTTCTCTGTGTAGATCTGAATGCCGCAATGCAGCCACACACGCGTCTGGCCTTCATAGGTAATCCACATGAGGCTATGATCCCGATCAGTTCCTTCCAAGTGCTAGCTCTGCAAAAACCTTCAATGGCTGATTTAGATCAAAGTTTTTTTGATCTTCTTCATCGGGTCTTCGGATGCTCCGGATCCCAATGAATGTAGATGAGAAGTTGAGGAGGTTCTCTGCCTCGATCTATAAAGTCACTATCCTCATAACTCATAGATCTAAATTCCAAACCCCAGATAGATTCTTGGGTATGCTCTCAACCAAATCCCTTATGCCTAGAACTCTCTTTCTTTTTTTGATTTTTTGCCTCATGTAGAAGTGCTCATGCACAAGATCAGAAACTCCTTTTCTGATCTTCCTTTTTGTCACATGTCCACAAAATAAAAATTCATGCCTAAACAGATGAGCAAACCTAGAGAGTCATAGAGAGATAAGAAGTGGTTTGCAACTCAAACTTAAACTCCTTTTGAATTTGAATTGCAACCAAACCTTTTTCTTATCCAACAAGGGCATGAGAAGGAAGAATGCACTCCCTCCCTTGCATGGAAAACTTCATGAGAAACCTTTTCTCATGGAGGAAGGATTTGGCACAGACTTTGGTGATGTGGAGCATGGAAAGACTAGTCAAACTAGTCTCATTGTTTATCCTCCAATCAAACCAATCCAATTCAAATTGGTTAGGCCCAATTAGACAATTAGACCAGATTAAATCCAACTTATTTAAGCTTAATTAGGCTCAGTTAAATTCTAATCAAATTAGAAATTAATGAAGCCAAACCCTTGATCAAATCAGAGATTAAACCTCCTTGATGATTAGATCATCTTATAACCTAATCGAGTCAAATCCAAATGAATCCAATTCAATTGGTCTTGATCCAAAAATAATCACTTAATCAAATTAAGTTAATTAGTGATCAAATTACTAATTAAACTTCTCTTGCTTAGCCATTAGATTGGGTACAAATCTCTAGTATGTGTGATCCTATAGATTCGAATCTAAGCCTATAGCATAGGAACTAATTTTCTATATTAATCAAAGTGACCATCTAGCAATAGTACCCAACATTCGAATATGCCAAATAGTGTGATCATAACATTTAGAACCTATGTGAACATGGTTACTGCATAATTCATCCCTTTGACCTCTGTATATAGGATGACTCAGGGTTTAACTGTCAACCCTAAAAGATACATCCAAATCATATCTCAAAGTAATTAGTCCTGTGATCCCTCACTAGGACTACCCTGATTAAGGCTTTGCTAAATTAAAATACTATTAAACATGGCTCCTAAAATTAGGAGTGGTCAAGCCCATCTTGACTCATGCACCCTCAAGTACTTAACTATACTCAGAAATCTTTTGTCACTGAATTAAAAATTCAAATAGTCCGACACCAAAGGATAGTGAGTTGCTTGGAAGTCACCATAGTGATCTCAGGTCGGAGGGATACTTATGCTCATATTCCATCGGAGCAAGTCTTAATAGCAAAAAAGCTCCAAAGTTGATCACGTTCAGTACAGATGTATCCCTACATCTCACTTATATGCCATATCAGTGTCTCCATACTCCTTGGTTAAGAGGACAACCAACCTATATGGCACACAACAACCTATACTCAATAGATATTATCATCTTTGGTAACAACATATCATTTGATCGCGAACAATTTTAAGAACTAAATGATAAATTCTTCTTTGTTAATTTTAAATAGTCATAAAGACTTCATCACAACAGACAGGAGTTTATTAAAAGATAAAAAATTTATGATGAAAAAGCTAGAATAACTTTTATTCAATGAATAATTTATATATAATTATATAAAATAGCTTAATCATCAATAGACTGATGATTGGCTTTGGAATACTATTTCCAATAATCTTCCACTTGGCCTAAAGCCAATTGATGCAATGTCATATAACCATCTTCGACTTGAAGTTGTCAAACTTCTTCACTACAATGGCTTTAATGAATGGGTCGGCCAAGTTCTCCTTTCCATCAATCTTCTGAAAATCGACATCACCTCAATCCATGATCTTTCGAACAAGATGAAAGTAGTGCAGAATATGCATCGTCTACTGGTGTGCCTTCGGTTCCTTCGCTTGAGCTATGGCTCCAGAGCTATCGCAGAAGAGCAGAGCTGGACCATCGAGAGAGGGTGCTACTTCGAGCTTGGTGATGAACTTCTTCAGCCACATTGCTTTTTTGACAGCATCTGATGCAGCAACATATTCCGTCTTGCACACTGAATCGATCATGGTATGCTACTTGGAACTTTTTCAGTAGATAGCACCATCATTAAGGGTAAACACATACCCCAACACACTCTTGCTGTTATCATGATCAGATTAAAAACTAGAGTCTATAAATCCCATAAGTCTTAAGTTTGACTCATCATAAACAAGCCACTGATTCTTAGTATTTTTCAAATACTTCAGGATGATTTTAACAACCTTCTAGTAATTTTTTCTTGGATTAGACTGGTATCTACTCACTATCTCTAGTGAGTATACCACATCTAGTCACTTACATGTCATGACGTACTACTCACTATCTCTAGTGAGTATACCACATCTAGTCACTTACATGTCATGATGTACATAATAGAACCCACTGCTGAAGCATATGAAATTCTACTTATATGCTCTCTCTTGAAGTATTATCGGACAATCCCTCTTCGAGAGAGAAATTCTATTGTCTGTCAGTAGATAGCCCTTCTTGGAATTCTCCATGCTGAACCTCTTCAGCATAGTATTAATGTATGTGGACTAGGATAATCCAATCAATCTTTAGATCTATCTCTATAGATCTTCATCCCTAGGATATAGGAAGCTTCTCCTAGATCCTTCATGGAGAACTATGATGACAGCCAGATCTTTATTCCTTGTAATGCAGGAACATCATTTTTAATTAAAAAAATATCATCTACATATAATACTAGGAATATAATTGCTGGACCATTAGCCTATTTATATATGCAAGGCTATTCTTCATTCTTAACGAAGCCATACATCTTGATCATCCTATCAAAATATATATTCCAACTTCGAGATGCATGCTTCAGTCCATAAATGAACCTTTGAAGCTTACACACCTTAGACTCATCTGTGGATGTGAACCTTCAGATTATATCATATACACCTCTTCAGCCAGCTTTCCATTTAGAAAAGTTGTTTTTACATTCATTTGCCAAATTTCATAGCCTAGATGCGCAGCTATCGAAAGCATGATTCGAATGGACTTAAGCATTGCCATAGAATACCTTGTCATAGTCTATACCATAATATTGATGATACCTCTTGGCAACCAAATGGGCTTTATAGGTCTTCACCTTTCCATCTGTACCTCTTTTTCTTTTGAAGATCCACTTACACCCTATGGATTTTACTCCTTTTTGTGGGTCAACCAATGTCCATACATCATTGACCTTCATGGACTCCATTTTGGAATGCATGGCCTCTAGCCATTTTTTAGAGTTGGATCTCTATATTGCATCCATGTAGGTGATCGAATCCTCATCATTCTCATAAAGTTTGATAGGATCACTATCCTAGATCAAAAAATTATAGTATCTGTCCGGCTAACATGGTACTCTACTAGATCACCTTAAGGATGCAGGTTCACTAGGCTTTGGGTCCGATCGAATTAAATTTGATTCTGGTTTATCTACTTGTGTCAGTTTTTCTACCTATCGAACTTCCTCAAGCTCGATCTTAGTCTTAGAGGCATTAGTCCCTTCACCAAAAAACTTTTTTTCTAAAAAGACTGCCTTAAGGCTGACAAACACTTTCTGCTCATCAGCAAGGTAAAAGTAATACCCTTTGATCTCTTTTGGATATCCAATTAAACTATACTTATCAAACCTAGGTCCAAGCTTGTCCGTTGCTAAACATCTGACATAAGCCAGACACCCCCAAATCCTAAGGTGCGAGAGTACTGACTTACGTCCTATCCATATCTCATATGGTGTTTTGGAAATAGACTTACTCGATATCCTATTTAGAATATAATAAGCTAAGTCGAGTGCATATCCTCAGAGGAAGATCGATAGATCGACAAATTCCATCATAGATCAAATCTTGTCCAACATGGTCCGATTCTTTCTTTCAGACACACCATTATGCTGTGGTATTCCAGGAGGAGTCTATTGAGAGAGAATCTCATTCTTTTTAAGATATGTTAGAAATTCACTGAAAAGGTATTCATCCCCTCGGTCAGATCAAAGAGCTTTAATACTCTTTTCAGTTTGCTTTTCTACCATATTACAGAATAGTTTGAACATTTCAAACGACTTCGACTTATGCTTCATTAAATAGACATACCCATACCTCGATAGATCATCATGAAGGTTATGAAGTAGAAATATCTACCTCTAGCACTTGTGCTCATGGGTCCACATACATCATATGTACTAGACCCAGGAGTTGAATGGCTTGTTCATCTTTTTTAATAAAAGGTGACTTGGTCATCTTCCTAAGGAGATAAGACTCACAGGTCGAAAGTGATTCACAATCACTGACTTCAAGAATTTCTTCTTAAACCAATCTATTTATTTTGTTCTTGTTGATATGACCTAGCCTACAATGCCAAAGGTAGATATCTGACACTTCATCTATTCTAGGATGTTTACCAGGGAACTGGACTATATTAACAGGCTGTGATAATAGATATATTTTGTTATTTAATTATCCAACACAAACTATAACACCATTCAAAATGATATTACAAAAATTTGCTTTTATTGAAAATTGATAACTATTCTTGGCCAAAAGGCCTACAGAAATTAAATTCAATAAAAAACTTGGACAAAAGTAACAATCACTAAGAATAACTCTATGAGAATTGATTATAAGGTTCATGATTTCTAAGGTTAGAACTGAAACTTATCTTCTATCTCCAACATTCAGGAATCTCTTACCTTCATCAAATCTCCTATTGACTTGAAATCCCTGCATCGAATTACAAATATGATAAGGGCTTTTGATATCTAATACCCAGGCGTAGTATCATAAATTGAGAAGTTGTAAGGTGTTATCACATAATTACCTTGCCCAGCAACTACTTGCTTCCTCCTTGGCCTGTTCGAGTCTAGGAAGGCAATGTATTGAGGACAGTTCCTCTTCCAATGCCTTCGCTTCTTGCAAAAGAAGCACTCTACATGGCTCTGGTCAGGCTTGTACTTCTTGGTCTGACCCTGTTCAAACGTCCTAGAATATGGCTATACTTTCTTATTATTCTTCTTATTGTTTTTCTTTCCTTTCTTAAAGCGTCGGCCAAAAGAAGATCCTCCCACTATGTTCATCAACTCTTTTTGGAGTAGGTGATCCTTCTCAAAGTTCTGCAACAACTCCAATAAGCCATGGTAGTTCACTACAAGCTTTGTCATTCTAAAATGAGTAAGGAAAGGAAGAAAGGATTTGGGCAATGAATTCAGGATTGCATCCTTTCTGAGCTACTTATGTAGGAAAAAATCTAGCTTACTCAGGCATTCAATCATCTCGATCATGTACAATACATGATCAGTGACTGACGTCCCATCCCTCATACAAGCATTGAAAATGCCACAACTAGTTTTGTGCCTTTAAACATCGTCAGGTGTGTCAAAGAAGTCATTCAATATTGGAAGCATCTCCTCGAGCTGGGCATTCTCGAACCTATGACTAAACTCATCATTCATTGCTGCTAGCATGATGCACCGAATGGTAAGGCTGTCATTGAGCCACTTCTAATAAGTATCTCAGACTGCTTCTCTAGCATTCGGAGCTTGCTCCTTAAGTGCTAGATCAATTGATACATATAAGATCCATTCATGCTCTAGGATAATCTTCAACTTTCGATACCAGCCATTGAAGTTGGGTCCCATGAGTTTATCATTATCTAACAATGATCGGAGTGACAGGATCGTGGCCATTTCTGCATATTAAAGAAAAACCATAGATCTAATTAGTATATGAATTATTTACTCTAAAGGCTTAGACTTTAGTTTAAAGATTCTCCCACTATTTTGTTCAAATCGATAGCCTCTACCTTCAATTCGAGAAATTATCCCTAATTTCTTAGTCGGTACTAGAATCCACATAGACTATACAAAAGCCCAACTTTGGTTGGTCAACCCGTGTATACCTATGGGTAGGTTCATAACTAATTGTTTCACTAAACAACTTCTAGCAATTTAATTTTTACCCCAAAAACTTAATCAGTAGGCTTTGGCCTCCACTAAAAAGATTCAGTTAGGTCCAATCATTAACATGACCACATTTGGTGCATCGGACCAACGAATAATTAGGCCCGACTTTGACCAGCCAATCTAACCACCATTAGAAAGACATGATCAAATTATCATATTATGAATGATAATTCCATTAGTCAATAAGCACCAGATCTTTAGACCTCCAATGGTTATTAAACTAATGGACCCATTATCACTCAACTTAATGAGAGACTATAACTTAATTATCTCCATAACTTTATCATTTTAAGGACCTAATAATTTTAGAGAATTTTATTAATAAATTTTAAGAAAAATTGATAAGCCAATTTAGATCCTTCCACTGACTTCACCAAGTTAGATCAATAAGGATCTAATTAAAACTGGCATTAGGAGTATCTAAATTAGTCAAATTGATTTACCTAATTGACATGGGTGAGCCCAAATCATGAAGTAGTCTAATCAAAATCTAATTCACCAGGATGGCCAGGTAAGTAAGATCATTGGAAGGAATATGCCATTAACTCGTCAAAGATCGAATCAGTGCGAGTAGCTCTCAATTAAAAACTATTGGTTTGAACTACCAAACTTACCTTAGACACCATCCAGTTCATTAGTTTCAATTTGACCAACCTAGTAATTTTAGGTTTGATTGCACAGCCACGAATCAAGTCCATTTGATCCTCATTAAGGAGATGGGCTTGACCAACTACAACTATTGCAATTTGGTCTAAAGAGTTCTTGATCTAATCTAAATCAATATTTGGTTAGATTTGATCAATTACTCTAATTTAGTTCATTCTTTAACTAATCTTAGGTCTAACCTAATTAATGGATCTAATTCGACTAACTCGATAACTTACATTTTATGATCAATGACTTAGGATCTTTAATTCATAATTTTAGATCCTAATTCATCATGCTTAATTTTCAGTTAAGTTTAAGACTGGGGGTTGGGGTTCGACATTTCAAAAATATTTTTTAAAATTTTTGAAAGGTTCTTTATATCCTAGCACTGTTTCACTAAATAGATTGATTCATTTCAAAAATAGATTGACTTATTTCATAAACAAGCACTAGATGTAGGTTTGATCACAAAAAACCAGCCAATAAGGATCTTCAGCCAACTTCTCAGTCAAGCTGGCTCGGATCCCATCCAAGCTAGCCTAAATAGAAGTCGAGCTAGCTCGATTCTTGAGATTGCCGACTCGGAAAGAAAGTCCGAAAGCCATCATTCCAATCGGGCAGGCTTGGATCCCATCCGAGTCAGCCCGAATTGAAGTTGAGCCGGCCCGATTCCTGATCGAGTCGGTTGGAGCATCAATCCAAAAACCATATCATGGCTGGCATGCTGGTCGAGCCAGCTTGATTCCTGAGAGGGCCAGCTCGACCGACGAACAAAACCTTTCCAAGATCCTATTAGGTTTAATCTAAATTTATGTACATTACATAAAAATTTATGAAACTATTTAGATCTAATCTAAACTCTAATTTATGATAAAATTTAGATTAAATCCTTCAAACATATCATAAAAAATTATTAGATCTAATATAAAGTTTTTTATGATCAATTCTATAGATCGCAACGTACCAGGATAACCTTTTTACTATAAGAGGTAAACTATATAGCAGGATAACCTATAGTCCATGCGATCATCATTTTTATTTTTAAATTAGATTATTATTTAGATCTAATCTAAAAATAATCTAAATCATGCATATATAATACATCAAAGAACCTGCAGCTTTGATACCAATTGAAGAAAGCACGTAGGGTTTCTAGCTCTACTTTTGAATTTTTTTTTAATAAATGCATAGCAAATAATACTATTAATCATATTAATAATGAAAAGCTATAGATTTAATCTAAAAACCCTACATGCTATAGGATCTAATGTATTATGTATAAATGCATATCTAAAAATAAAAACAAAATCAATAATAAAACTATTTTACTGCTCTATGTGTTCAGAACACGTTATCTTTTCGTGGGTTGAAGAATGCCATAATCTGATCTCCTCTGTATAGATCTGAATACCATGATGTAGCCACACATACTTCTGGCCTCCATGGATAATCTATATGAGGCCCTGATCCCGATCAGTTCCTCTTGAGTGATAGCTCTATAGAAATCTTTAACAACTGATTTAGATCAAACTTCTTTTGATCTTCTTCACCGGGTCTTCGGACACTTCGGATCCCAATGAATGTAGATGAGAAGTTGAGGAGGTTCTCCACCTAGATCTATGAAGTCATGAGCCTCGTAACTCATAGATCCAAACCCCAAATGCTGGATAGATTCTAGGGTATACTCTCACCCAAATCCCTACGCCTAGAATTCTCTTTCCTTTTTAATTTTTTTTCTCACATAGAAGAGCTCAAGCATAAGATTAGAAACTCCTTTTCTGATCTTCCTTTTTGTCACACATCCCCAAAAAAAAAATTTCATGCCTAAATAGATGTGCAAACCTAGAGAGGCGTGGAGGGGTAAGAAGTGGTTTGAAACTCAAACTCAAACTCCTTTTGAATTTGAATTGCAACCAAACCTTTTTCTTATCAAATAAGGGTGTGAGAAGGAAGAATGCACGCCCTCCCTTGCATGGAAAACTTCACGAGAAATCTTTTCTTGTGGAGGAAGGATTTAGCATAGATTTTGGTGATGTGGCGCATGGGAAGACTAGTCAAACTAGTCTCATTGTTTGTCCTCCAATCGAATCAATCCAATCCAAATTGGTTAGGCCCAATTAGATTAGATTAAATCCAACTTATTTAGGCTTAATTAGGCTTAGTTAAATCCTAATCAAATCAGAAATTAGTCAAGCCAAATCTCTTATCAAATCAGAGATTAAACCTCTTTGACAATTAGATCATCTTATAACCTAATCAGGTCAAATCTAAATGAATCTAATTCAATTGGTCTTGATCCAAAAATAATCACTCAATCAAATTGAGTTAATTAGTAATCAAATCATTAATTAAACTTTTCTTGATCAGCTATTAGATCAGATAGGAACCTCTAGTGTGTATGACCCCATAGGTTCGAACCTAAGCTGATAGCAAAGGAATCAATTTTTTGTACTAATCGAAGTGATCATCTAGCAATGATACCCGACATCTGAATTAGTCAAATAGTGCAATCACAGTATTCAGAACCTACATGAATAAGGTTACGACATAATTCATCCCTTTGACCTTTATGCATAGAATGACTCAGGGTTTAACTCTCAACCCTTGAAGATACATCTAAATCGTATCTCAAAGCAATTAGTCATGTGATCCCTCACTAGGACTACCCTGGCTAAGACTTTGCTAAATTGAAATACTATTGAATATAGCTCCTAAAACTAAGAGTGGTCAATTCCATCTTGACTCATACACCAACTCCTCAAGTACTTGACTGTACTCAGAAACTTTCTATCACTGAATTAGAAATTCAGGTAGTCCAATACTAAAGTATAGTAAGTTGCTTGAAAGTTACCATGGTGATCTCAGGTCGGAAGGATACTTATGCCCATATTCCATCGGAGCAATTCATGACAGTAGAAAAGCTCTAGAGTTGGTCACGTTTAGTGCAAATGTAGCCCTATATCTTATCTGTATGCCATATCAGTATTTTTACACTTCTTAGTTAAGAGGATAATCAATCTATATGGCACATAATGATCTATACTCGATAGATATTGTTGTCCTTGGTAACAACGTATCATTTGGTCACGAACAATTTTAAGGACTAAACAATAAATTCTCCTTTATCGATTCTAAATAGTCCTAAGAACTTCATCACAACAGATAAGAGTTCATTAGAAGATGAAAAATTTATGATGAAAAAGCCAAAATAATTTTTATTCAATGAATAATTCATATACAATTATATAAAATAGCTCAATCGTCAACAAGCTAATGATTGGCTTTGGAATACTATTCCTAACAACCTATTAAGCTTTTATTATCATAATCTCTCACTCTTATCTTTGGCTTTCTTAAGCTATTCTCTTTCTCTGGCTGACTTAATCATCGAAGGATCTTCCACCAAACAACTTTTGGCAAAAGGACTTTCCTTTGTAGGTTCCATGCCATCCATCGTATAGGTGCACTCCTTGGTTTCAGGCGATTACTCTATTGGAGAAAGACCACAACAAATTAGCATGCTAGGTAGGGAAAGTGTGGTAAGAGGTTTCCTTCCAAACAATCACAATGACCAAGACAAGAGCTTAAAATGCTTCAACCAGCTCCACACGATGTTTCTTGCGATGCATCGCACCACGATGGCTCATGAAGAACCTAATGCTTCATAGCTGATGGCAATACCAAAACAACAACAACTTACTATAATAGTGCAGTAGATGAAGACTTTGATGGAAGCCATTCATAGCCTCCGACAATAATAGCATCAACAATGATCGAAGGAGTTAACGTTACGTGATGTGCCATTCCCATGAAGTCACCAGCCCCTCTCTCCGTCTTGTCATTCAACTCAACACTTCTATTGAATGAGCCATCGACTCATTCGATTGTCACCATTGCGCAATTTTTGGTACGTCGGTGATCATCGATCTCCTTCCCCTCAATGAGCTTCTTAAAAAAGGAAGAGGCCATGATCACCATCGAGTTCTTCCGAGGAAGCATCCACTCCAGGATTCTCCAAGCATCCTGCCAAATTCCAACAATGCTTGGATGAATATGATTAGAAGCTCAAGGAGATTGATCATTGCCTAGATCAGCTAAAGGTGAATACTTGAGATTCTACCGATGGGTACGGCATCAACACCCATCCACCCTTCTCTTGCCATATTCTTGATGGATAGATTCTTAATCTATTCAAGATGCCATAAATGGAATGGAGTCGTACGGCATCAGCATGGCTTGGGAGGAGCTCCGACCATTGAGATTTGGTGATTGATGGTGGAAGCCCACCCATGCACCATGACGGTGCCGAGATCCAGGTGCATAGCACCAGGGCCACTACCACAGCTGTGATAGAGGTGTCCTCCTTTCTCTCGACCTTCTCATCTCTAATCCGGCTTGGGAGGAGCTCCGACTACTAAGATTTGGTGATTGATGGCGGAAGCCCATGTTGGCAATTATGTTCCAAAGCCAATCATCAATCTATTGATGGTTGAGCTATTTTTTATAATTATATATGAATTATAAATAAATAAATTATTATTTTAACTTTTTCATCATAATTTTTTTGCATCTTCTAATGAACTCCTGTACTATGATGAAGTTCTTAGGACTACTTAGAATCGATAAAGGAGGATTTATCATTTAGTCCTTAAACTTGTTCGCAACCAAATGATATGTTGTTACCAAAGATGACAATATTTATCAAGTGTAGGTCATTGTGTGCCATATGGATTGGTTGTCCTCTTAACTAAGAAGTACGGAGACACTAGTATCACATATAGGTAAGATGTAAGAGTACATCTATGCTAAATGTGATCAACTCTAGAGCTTTCTACTATCAAGACTTGCTCTGAAGGGATATGGGTATAAGTATTCCTTCGATCTGAGATCACCATGATGACTTTCAAGCAACTCACTGTACTTTTGATGGAAGGTTTTCAGGCATAGTTAAGTACTTGAGGAGTTGGTGTATGAATCAAGATGGGATTGGTCACTTTTGGTTTTAGGAGTTGTATTGAATTGTATTTCAATTTAGCAAAGTCTTGACCAGGAAGTCCTTCTAAGGAATCACAGAACTAGTTGTATTGAGACACAATATGGATATACTTTTTAGAGTTGATAGTTTAACTCTGAGCCATCTTAAACACAAAGGTCAAAGAGATGAATTATGCAGTAACCATATTCGAGTAGATTCTAAATGTTACGATTGTGACTATTCAACCTATTCGGACGTTAGGTATCATTACTAGATGATCACATCAATTGGTATAAAAGTTAATTTCTATGCTATCAAGTTCGATTCGAATCTATGGGGTCACACATATTAGAGGTTCCTACATGATCTGATGGTTGATGCAGAGTCCCACTAGACTGGGACTCTATGATCAAGAGTCCCACTAGACTGAAACTTTGTGATCAAGGGTCCTACTATATTGGGACTCTGAGTACTACTTATTTAGGACTTTATGATCAAGAGTCTTACTGGTCTGAGACTTTGTGATCATGAGTTCCACTAGTTTAGGATACTGGGATCAAGAGTCCCACTAATTTGAAACTCTCTAATCAAGAGTCTCATAGAGATGGAACTCTATTGCCCAGACATCCACAGGATTGAGACTCTATATTTATGAAAGAATTAACTAATTATTTATTTACTAATTAATTCAATTTAATTGAATGATGAGTTTTGGATCAAGTCTAATTGAATTGGATTCATATGGGTTT
>QRFJ01001187.1:219498-261743 GCA_006176705.1 Cocos nucifera
GGTGGCGTATGCCCTCCTCCTTGCCAGGTTCTGGTAGGAGGATAGGCCCCCACCAGCTCTCCAATAGGTGCATGACATGTGGTCAAAAGTCAAAGTGTCAATGGTCAATGTTTGACCAGTCAAAGGTAGACTTTTGACCAAAGTCAAAGAACAAGAAATGGCAGGTGACCAAAAATAGCAGGTAATGTCTTACAAAATAAGACAACCTTTTTTGACTTGGACAACCTCCAGTCAAACCATATGAAGTCCTCTAATTGTGCACAAACTCCTTTGGCTCAGACAGGACAACTTATTTATGATAGTAAAAGAAGAACGTTATGTTCAATCGAGTGCTAGCATGATTTTTTTGAACCTAATTGAATCTCATTCAGATCAATTGAACTGGATCAGTTTAATTGATGATCACCACATTCAAACCCTTATTTGTGTGATCCAGTTAGGTTCAGTTATGTATGGTAATGGGATATGTCATAATCTCTATCATTGACATCATCGAAACTCCTTTCGATGGATCAGAATTCTTTTGATTCGAACAGTTAGAATGATCAATCATCTAAATCATTCTGATTGCTTCCAAAATCCACCAGTGACACCTAGCAGTATATGGTGGCAACCCATCAGAGCTGAATGCGAACCTCTTGGTGTAGCTGCCTGTATGATTAAGTTCTTCTATCTTGAGCTCCGATCATATTAGGGTTAAGATAAACTCGTCAAACCCTAGTCTCTATCATATGATGTAATCATTCGATTCGAGTTCGATGTGAAAATCTAAATAGAAACTCTTTCTATTATTTCACTCTGCCATGGCCATGGGCTTCTGGACTTGACTCTCATGATTATCATAGGGTTGCTCCTCTACCACCGAGGTAGATAGATTCCATCTTGATGCCATCCAGTTCCTACAATGAACATGCTATAGCCAACATACACCTCAGGGTTCCATATGGCTAGGAGATCGAGTAATGGTGTAGTCAAACTATAACACCCTCAAGGTGAACTGTTGATGCACCTCAAGTCAAAGAACCAGACACACTACTGCAGCATCTAGTCAGTCATTGACGAGAAGGTAGACTCCCTAATGACTACTCAAGGTGGTCACGCTTAGTGCCCTCGTTCTCTAACGAGTATCTGTACTCTCACTCCGGTGTCTTCACATCGTAGACTCAAGACTCATCTACTAAAGAGAAGCGATTGTACACCAACCTTCTGGATCAATCATCATCCTCGTGATGATCCTATGGTCGGGAGCATTTTATGAGTTAATAATGATTATTCATGTCTTAAATTTTCAACTCTTGAAAATATGAATTATCATTACCATTAACTCAAAGAATGTATCACAGGCACTAAATACACATATGTGATAGAAAATAATCTATTAATTGATTTTAGTCAAAATTACAATCTTGCCCCTAGAAGTGTATTACAAGTGTCAGCCAATTTTGGCTTCTAGGGCACATATATCTAACAATGTCTTACAAGATAAGACAACCTTTTCTGACTTGGACAATCTTCAGTCAGACCATATGAAAGCCTCTGATTGAGCACAAACTTCTTTAGCTCAGTCAGGACAACTAATTTATGATAGCAAAAGAAGAACGTTAGGTTCAATCGAGTGCTAGCACGATTTTCTTGAACCTAATTGAATCTCATTTAGATCAATTGAACTGGATCAGTTCAATTGATGATCACCAAATTCAAACCCTTGTTTGTGTGACCCAGTTAGGTTCAGTTCTGTATGGTAATAGGATATGTCATGATCTCTATCATCGACATCATCGAAACTTCTTTCGATGGATCAGAACTCTTCTGATTCGAACAGCTAGAATGATCAATTAGAATGATCATCTAAATCATTCTAATTGCTCCCAAAATCCATCAGTAACACCTAGCAGTATATATGGCAACCCATCAGAGCTGAATGCGAACCTCTTAGTGCAGCTACCTGTGTGATTAAGTCCTTCTATCCTGAGCCCCGATCAGATTAGGGTTAAGGTAAACTCGTCAAACCCTAGTTTCTATCATATGATGTAATCATTCGATTCGAGTTCGATGTGAAAATCTAAATAGAAACTCTTTCTATTATTTCACTCTGCCATGGCCATGGACTTCTGGACTTGATTCTCATGATTATCATAGGACTGCTCCTCTACCATCGAGGTAGATAGATTCCATCTTGATGCCATTCAGTTTCTATAATGAACATGCTATAGCCAACATACACCTCAGAATTTCGAATGGCTAGGAGATCGAGTAATGGTGTAGTCAAACTATAACACCCTCAAGGTGAACTATTGATGCACCTCAAGTCAAAAAACCAGACACACTACTGCAGCATCTAGTCAGTCATTGACGAGAAGGTAGACTCCCTAATGACTACTCAAGGTGGTCACGCTTAGTGCCCTCGTTCTCTAACGAGTATCTGTACTCTCACTCCGGTGTCTTCACATCGTAGACTCAAGACTCATCTACTAAAGAGAAGCGATTGTACACCAACCTTCTGGATCAATCATCATCCTCGTGATGATCCTATGGTCGGGAGCATTTTATGAGTTAATAATGATTATTCATATCTTAAATTTTCAACTCTTGAAAATATGAATTATCATTACCATTAACTCAAAGGACGTATCACAGACACTAAATACACATATGTGATAGAAAATAACCCATTTTATTTATTATAGTCATAATTATAATTTTGCCTCTGGAAGTGTATTACAAGTGTCAGCCAATTCTGGCTTCTAGGGCACATATATCTAACATAATATTCATACAAAATATAAGTTATAGGCCTTCAATGTACACAAAATATGGATAAATAAAAAATATAACATCCATGACAACCAAAATAACCAAAATGTACAAAGACCAAGCTAGATCCTAAATACATAAGTCTGACTATACTAGATCTAATAAATATCATGACTAAATGCTTTAGAATCAGAGAAAGAATTAGAGATATGATGAGGAGTATCAGAATCAAGGCCATGGACACATCCTCGACCATGTCTGTCTCGACCATGGGTAGAAGTACATGCACGAGCAGAGGTGGCATGAGTAAGAGGGCGAGAGGGTCCGACTGCAAACGAAGATGAGGTATGGAATAGAAAAATAAGTTGAATGAAATCAAGCTGTCCCACTGCTCTTGACAAGAACTGCATGAGTGTACCAATAATAGTAGAGACATCCTCACTAGATCCTCTGATCTCATCCCTCAAGGATAGAATTCTGGCCTCCAATGCACGGTGAAGACTGTCACCCTCCACCAATAAAGCAAAAATTGAAGGAACAAACTCGCTCGACTGAGGGATCCCCAATCCCATCACCTATCTTTGTAAATCTAAGACCCTATCGATCAATCTTAGCACTGATCCCTTAGCTCCTCAAGATGAGCAAACTGGGCAGTAAGCATCTAAAAGAGTATAGTGATGTGAGGAACCATCATCTGATCAGGTAGTGGATCAGTCTGAGATCTCTCTCCTTAAGCAGAACTCGAGGTGACCCAGCTAGCCAACTGTTGAGATAGACAATCAGCAACCTGTTGTGATACACGATCGGCAATCTACCGAGATACAAGGTCGACGACCTACCGAGATACAAGATCGGCAATCAACTATAATAGAAGGTCGGCAATCATCCTGAGCTGATCATCTCCAAATCTGATGGCTGTATCTCTACTCTCAGATGGTGGTACAGGTGCATCCCTCCTCACAGGCTCTGAGGGACCAGTCTTGTAATCAGATACAAACTGGATATCAGGAGACGCTCTATGATCACGAGAAGGTGAAGACGGTCTCTCCTCCTCTGCTTTGTCCTCCTCCTCCTTAGCTACTCTACCACCTCTAGTCCATCGATCACCAACTCAGATGTAACTCATACGATGCAAAGAATTTGCATTGTAAGTGTCAGTATAAGCTAAGTGGGCGGTAGCCTCTTCCTCAAAATCTACTCCAAAGCTCCTAAAGATCCTAGTGAGTATCATGTCATATGGTAAAGGGGCTTTCAATCTAGTCACTGCATCTTGCATGGCATCAATCATCAGGGCTGGTAAGTTCAAAAAAATTTCACACACAATATAATGCATAATACATAGATTCTTACTAAATACAAAGTCAAACTTACCAGCTCTAGGAAAGAAAATATTGGAGACAATATGATGGAGTACCCTCATTTTCACACTGAGGTCTCTACTAGCATCTAATTTTTCAATCCCACTAACTTCATCCTTTTATAAAATAGATCTTAGCCCATCTTATTTGTTCAACAGTCTGTCAGAGGTAGATCTTTCATAGGACAAATGGATGAGAAAGCCTAACTACTGAGCATCAAACTCCACTTCAACTCCTTTAACTAGAAACCTCATTTTTCCATCAGAAAATATAAAGTTTTGATAAAATTTTTGAACTAAATCAATAAAAATTATTTTTTTCAAAGTGCATTATGAACCCCAACCCAAAGATTTTATCTTTTCACCAAATAAAAATTCATCTTTTTTTCTAGAAATCAAAAATCAATATTTCTTCCTAGAGCAATCTTTCTACTGAAAAGGGGTTTTTTGCTAGGAGTTATTGGAGAAGCAGAGAATGTCGGAACAGGTGCTGGGTCTGGAGCAAAAGCACCCTTCTTCTTCTTCCTCTGTTCTTTCTCTAGCCCACAGGTGGACTTTCGGCACTGGGGAAGCTTTATTCGAGGTGCCATTTATTGAGAGCAGTAGGAATTGTAGCAGGATAGTGGCGGAAAGAGGGAAGAAAGATCAAGAATGTGAAAAATTTATCGAAGAGAATAGATTTTCCAAGAGGAACTAGGGTTCGATTGAAGATTAGGGCTTGTGGTAGGTTTAGAGATAGAGAAAACATAGTGGGAACAAGATAGGAAAGGGATAGAGAATAGTCGAGAGAATGTTTTGGAAGAGGTTGGGTGTGGTTAGAAGGAGGTTACGGAGAGATTTAGGAGTTCGGTGAGAGAGAAGAAAGAAGCACCTAAGAGAGAAAGGAAAGGGGGCATCCTATAGAAAATGGGCAGATGAACAGTGTCCCATTTTCTTAAAGTCCAAAGAAGAAATTTGAGAAAAAGACAAAAATACCCTTTGGGGCATCCCTTAGGACGTCCCTTTTTGCATGGGACGACCTAGGGGGCACCCCATCTAGATCAAAAATTCAATTTAGCCTCTTTTTGAATAAAACAAGGATCAAGAGTGAGAATCAAGAAATTTTTGACAAGAGAAATGAGTGGATTCTATTTTAAAAGATTGGGTAATTTTGAGAAAGATCACTTGAGATATTTAAGATAGTGGATCCAAGATACCTAACTTTCTTCTAATTTTATAAAATTTATCTTCATTTAAAGATTTTGTAAAGATGTCCACTAATTATTTTTCAGAGCAAACAAAGTCAATCAATACATCATTATTTTGCACATGCTCTTTTATGAAGTGATGTCTAATTTCTATATGTTTTGACCTAGAATGTTGGATTGAATTTTTAGTTAAGTTGATGGTACTAGTGTTATCACATCTTATGAAAATGTTATTAAGTTTTACTCCAAAATCTTCGAGTTGTTGCTTGATCCATAAGATTTGAACACAATAATTTTTGGCTGCAATGTATTCAGTCTCGACCATAGACAATGCCACCGAATTTTGTTTCTTACTAAACTAAGATATTAAGTTTACACCGAGAAATTGGCATATTCTACTAGTATTTTTTTTGTCTAATTTACATCCTATGAAGTTTGCATCTGAGTATCCTATCAAATTTATGCATAATTATTTGAAAAACCATAAGCCTAAAGTTTGAGTTCCATTTAAATATTTCAAGATTCTTTTAACAGCATTTAAATGAGATTCTTTAGGGTTGGATTGAAATCTTGCACACATACAAACACTGAATATGACATCAGGCCTACTAGTAGTAAGATATAACAAGGATCCTATCATGCCTCTATAAAGCTTTAAATCAACACTCTTATCATTTTCATCCTTGTCAAGCTTATATGAAGGACTCATAGGTATGCCAATGCATTTAGATGTCTTCATTCCAAATTTTTTTAATAGTTTCTTTGTGTATTTGCTTTGGCTTATGAAGATCCCATCTTTAAACTGCTTAATTTGGAGTTCGAGGAAGAAAGTGAGTTCTTCCATCATGCTCATCTCGAACTCCTCTTGCATGAGCTTGGCAAAATCTTGGTATAAAATTTCATTAGTGGATCCAAAGATGATATCATCAACATATATTTATATCACAAGAATATCATCAATCTTTCTTTTTATAAAAATAATTATATCTACTTTTTCTTTAGTGAAACTATTTTCTAGCAAGAATTTGCTTAATCTTTCATACCAAGCTCTAGGAGCTTGTTTTAAATTATATAAAGCTTTATTTAATTTGAAAACATGATTTTGGAAAGTATGATTTTTAAAATCAGGAGATTGCTCTACATATACTTCTTTCATAATGAATCCATTTAGAAAAGCATCTTTTACATCTATTTAAAATAATTTAAAGTTTATAAAACATGCATAAGTAAGTAAGAGTCTTATAGCTTTTAGTCTAGCAACGGATGTAAAAGTCTCATCAAAATCAATTTCTTCTTATTGATTATACCTTTTAGCTACTAATTTTGCTTTATTTCTTATGATATTTTTATTTTCGTCTAATTTATTTCTAAACATTCATTTTGTTCTAATTATAGGATGATCTTTTGCTCTTTCAACTAGGATCCATACATTATTTCTTTTAAATTGAGTAAGTTCTTCTTACATTGCATTTATCCAATTATAATCTTTCTTGGCTTCATCAATAGTTTTTGGTTCAAAATGAGAGATAAAAGCAAAATAATTATTTACATCTCTTAGTGAGGATCGAGTTCTTATCCTATGTGTAGGATCACCAATGATGAGTTCTTTGGGATGATTGTGAACATACCTTCATTCTTTCAGAAGGTCATTTGAACTTTTAGATTGTTCTTATTGATCTTGTTATTCTTCATCTACATCCTCTTTTTTATCTTCAAGTACCTTATCATTTTGGATTGATGACTCCTTTATAGTGAGTTCATTCATACCTTCAATAATTTAACCTGCATCATCAATACCCTCTCTCTTTCTTATTGAAAAATCATTAGCTTCATCAAAGATAATATGTATTGATTCTTCTACAACTAAGATTCTTTTATTGAAAACTCTAAAGACTTTACTAGAGATAAAATAATCAAGAAAAATTATTTTATTTGATTTAGCATCAAACTTATCCAACTTATCTTTATCATTATTTAAAACAAAACATCGACAACCAATGACATGAAAATAAGCAATATTGGGTTTTCTTTCTTTCCAAAGTTTATAAAGTGTTTTTTTTAAAAGAGATCTAATTAGAACATGATTTAAAATATAACATGCCATGTTTATTACCTCCGCCTAAAAATACTTTGGAAGGTGGCTTGCATATAGCATGGTACGAGCCATTTATTCAAGTGTTCTATTCTTTCTCTCTACTATCCTATTTTGTTGGGATGTCCTATATGCAGAAAAGTTATGATCAATGCCCTTTTCATCATAATTTTTTTCAAAATTATGATTTTCAAACTCGGTACCATGATCACTACGAATTTTAAGAATTTTAAGATCTTTTTCATTTAAAACTTTTGGATAAAACTTGGTAAAAGCTGAAAAAGATTCATCCTTAGATGTTAAAAATAAAATTCATGTAAATCAAGAGAAATCATTAATAATCATAAATTCATATCTTTTTCCACCTAAGCTTGTAGTTTTAGTGGATCCAAATAAATCCATATGCAATAATTTCAGTGGCTTAGAAATTGAAACCATGTTTTTACTTTTGAATGAAATTCTAATTTATTTTCCTAATTGACATGCATCACATATTTTATGTTTTTCAAAATTTAGTTAGGATAGTCTAACAACTAAATTCTTTTTGATGAGTTTAGAAAGAGAGTGCATACTTATATGTGCGAGTCTACGGTGCCATAGCCAACTAGTTTTACTAATCTTTGCATTCATTGCTACTGGGCATTATATATTTTGCAAAGATAAATCATTCAAGTCTATCATTTAAATATTTTCGTGTCTATATCCAATGAAACTCATATTTTTATTAGTGGGACTAGTTACAATGCACAAAGTAGATTCAAAAGTAATTTTAAAACCCTGATCACATAATTGACTAATACCTAAAAGATTATGCTTGAGACCATCTATTAGCAAAATATTTTTAATAAAAGTGGAGGAAGTGATACCAATATTATCTACTCCAATAATTTTTTCTTTGCCATTATCTCCAAAAGTGACCATCCCTCCATCTTTTGCTTCAAGAGTGATGAATTGAGATTCATCATCAGTCATATGTCTTGAACATCCATTATCAAGATATCAACTTCTTTTTGATCCTCAAGATGTAAGACATATCTATAAGAAAATCAAGTTTTAACTTTAGGTACCCAAGCTTTCTTGGATTCTTTTTGGTTAGTCAAAATGGTTCCTTTAGGAACTCACATCATTTTTACATTGGAGACACTAAATTTGTTAGAATAGCATGCAAAGGATTTATGGCCTAATTTATTGTGGCTGAAACATACAATAGTATTTTGAGGAGAGTTCATAAATATGTTCTTCAGAAATTTTTGTTTCTTAAGTAGGTTATAACCAAGACTAGCTTTGTCATAAATGGTTCTTTGATTTTCTAGAATTATATTTAATTTACTTGAACTTAAGATAAATTTTTCTACTATAGGTTTCAACTTATTTACTTCAATTTTTAGGTTCTAATTTTCTTGAATTAAAGCTTTGTTTTCAACTAAAATTTCTTCTTTTTTTTTAGTAAATATTGGTTTTGCTTTTTCAGCTCTTTGTTCTTTAATTCTAACTTCTTTAGATCATCTAATAAATCATTAAAAGCCTCTTGTAATTTATCAATTGTAAAGTCATTTGAAGGTTCAGATGTTATCTTATTTTCGTGTGCCATGAGACAAAGGTTGGCTTCTTCATGGGTGTCATCATCGGAGCTTGAATTATCGCTATCGCTTTAAGTTGCCACCATAGCCTTCTTTTTTAATTTCTTAGAAGCCTTCTTAAGTTGAGGATAGTCGGATCTGAAGTGTCCTAGCTTCTTGCATTCATAACATATAAGGGACTACTCTTTTTCTTTTTCTTTGCTTGGCTCTTCCTTAGCTATTGGCCTTCTTCTTAATCCTTGCCTCCTTTTCTTCATGAATCTCTTAAATTTTTGAGTGATGAGAGCAAGCTCCTCATCTTCATCTTCATTATTTGATTGGTCCGAGTCTTCCTCTTCTTGAGCAATGAACTTGAGAGCAATAGTCTTCTTCTTTTTAGTTTCTTCTTCACTGTGTTGCTTCATGGTGAGTTCATGTATCATAAGTGATCTAAGAAGCTCCTCCAATGGTAGGGTGTTAAGATCCTTGGCCTCTTGAATCGTTGTGACTTTAACTTTTCAAATTTTTGGTAGAGACCTAAGTATCTTTCTCACACGATCACTGTTAGTATAGAACTTACCAAGACTTTTAAGTTTATTGATGATATCAATGAAATGAATAAACATTTGGGTAATAGACTCATCAGGTTCCATTTTGAAAAGTTCATATCTATGAATAAGCATATTGATTTTAAACTCTTTTACCTAATTTGTATCTTCATGAGTTACCTCTAATCTATCCCATATCTCTTTAGCAGAATTACATATGAAAATTTTATTGAATTCATTTGCATCTAGGGCACAGTATAAAATATTCATGGCTTTTGCATTAAGTTGTATCATTTTTTTTGTCAACATCATTCCACTCATTTTCATATTTGGGAATGTTCTTCCCATCAATTTATTTTGTGGATGAGTGAGATTCATTCACTATGACACTCCATATGTTACAGTCAAGAGCTTGGATAAAAATCTTCATCCAAGCTTTCCAATAGGTATAATTTGATCCATTGAAAAGTGGTAATCAGTTTATGGATTGCTCCTCAATAAGTAAAGTGCCTACTTAAGTTGCCATAGATCTTTAGCTCTTGATGGTGAAATTAAGAAAAGACTAGAGCATCAGGCTCTGATACCACTTATTGTTCAGCTATGCAACCCAAGAGGAGAGGATGAATTGGGTTTCTAAAAAAAATTTAAACTTAAAAATAGAATTATAATATGTGCTTTTGAAGTTTTAAGTGAAGTAAGGTGAGTTAGGTAAGTAAGATGTAAGAGCTTAATTTAATGAAAAAAATTGAGCACAATAAAGCAAGTAAAGAAGAAGAAGAGAGAACAATATAAGCAAGATAATTTATAGTAGTTCGGTATCAATCTTGCACCTACATCTACTTTCTAAGCTCCTACTTGAAAATTTCAATCCACTAACATATTCAAACGAATACAACGTCGGATCCTTCGATCCTAGCTATCCTAAGCTAGAAAAATTTATTTTTTGGGTACAAGCTAATCTAAAAATAATCTGATTCAAGGTTCGGATCAACCTTCCTAAGATTTGAAAATTTCTAAAAGCTTGAGCCCCAAAATAGTAAAACACGATAAAGAAAATATACAAGTTCAGCATACTTAGCTTCTTAATGACCACAATAAAGCTTTAAAAATTTTTACACAAACTAGGGAAAACTTTTAAGAACTCTCTCAAAGAGATTGAAGACTTGAATGCACATTGGAGAAGTGGTTGAGCTTGAAATCAATGCTTTTCTTGCCTAGGATTGAGTTTTCTTTGAGCTAAATATTTACTTAATTTTTTTTATGATTTTCTTCCTTTTTGAATGCTTTTAAATTCTATTCAATGCTGGAAGATAAATAGTAGTCATTGAAGAAAATTTAAAAAATATTAAATGCATCGAACGAAGAAGAAAAATAATCGTTACAGAAATTTTATCGCAGGGGACGCCCCTTAGGTCACTCCTTTCATAACAGGTGAGAAAAATAACATTCTATATATTTTGCAGTTTCTTTAAGGAGCGTCCCATGGGTCACTCCTTTTGCAATAGATGAGAAAGTCTGCGTTCTATATCTTTTGCGCAGAACCTATAGGGGGCACCCCATAGATCATCTTTTTTTTCATGGGGTGCCCCATAGGTCACTCCTTTTTGCATGTTAGTTCAGAAATAGCATGTCGGTCTTACATGCCAATTGCCAAAAAAAAAGAATCGATCTAGGGGTCCCCTCTTTTATCCAAAATATTATATCTTCATTTTTAAGCTTTAAATAATTTGAAACCACCTCCAAATGAATCGACATCATCTTGAAAGTTCTTGAGGCTTTTGAAAAATTTTAATTTTTGCTCCAACTTAAGTAAATTTCAAATTGACCATCTTTAATCAAATTTTTGCAATATAAAAATTTTTGAAAATCCTGAAATGACTTTTAAAAATATCTTCAAGAATAAAAATCATTAATACCCCTCTCAATTATTTTGTGCTCATCAAAATCATTCCTAGGGGCAACAAGGGTGGGGCATGTGCCAAGAGAGCAGAGTCCTTCTCAGCGTGAGAAAAAATCAGAGTTTTCTCAAGAAAAAAATTTCAAAGAGAGCGGCGCAGGGTTTGGGCATGTGCTATCCTAGGGTTTTATCCTATGATTTGGAAAGAGAAATCATTAGCCGTGAGTGTCACAACTCCACAAGATTTTTCAAAGAGCTTCCTCTATCTCCCTTTTACCTCTGCTGATTTTTTGAAGCATCCAAAAAATCAGAAGAAAGAAATCAATCGAGATCGATCTATGTCAGTCATTGAAGGTTCCGACATCGAGCTAGCACTCTAGAAGAGTTGATCAAGATCAGGAATCTCGTGTAGACAATCCATAGAGGCTAGACGCTGTGTGTGGCTACATCACGATGATAGGATCTTCCCATCTAATTTTCGATTGCAATGATTGACTACCCGTGCAAAGGTATTGTATTTTGAACACAAGTGATGTAGAGTAGCAAATGAGATTTGTTGCTTTATATACATGACTATTTTTTTTATTTTTAATTTTTTTTTACATGCATATATATCATATTACGATTCTAGATATAGGATTTTGATGATTAGATCACCAGCATATTATATTAATTAGATTAATCATTTATTTCTATTACTATTTTTTAGAAAAAAATTTTTAAATGCATGCTAGAAATCCTACCATTTTTCATTAGCCCACCCATAGACTATGATGGCATCAGGATCCAAACGTGCGGCGCCAGGGCCACTGCCATGGCTATGATAGAGGCATCGTCATCCTTGTTTGTCCCTCCCCTTGATGAAGGTTAGTGTTAGGGTTTCTTGATGTAGGAGTTGGAACGGAGAAGAGAGTTGAGGAAGGGATGGGATTTTAGGGAGTATCATTAATAATAAATATGCTTTTCAAGTGGCACAATAAAAATCATTTGAGAAACTGAGTTGGCAATACTATAATACTCCTCCACAGAGTATTGTTTTATATATATATATATATGACTAGCTTATAACCCCATGCGATGCATGGGATAAGATTTATTTAAAACAATCTACATTACAATTCAAAAAGGTGGAACTTAGCCTAGTGCAAGTCTCACACCATGGATTTGGTATTCATATTACATGAGAACAGAACTCCTATAAATTGAAAATTTCGAAGTCAATTTCCATAGAGCTTGCTTCTAGAAGATGTAGCGTAGGATTGTAAACCGTCTGCCCAGGATTTACAAATGATGAGTCATATGAAGACCCAACCTTTGATTCCATAGGTTTTGGCTGGTCGATGATTGAATGCAATTCTTCAGATAGGTTTAGATTAGCATCAGAGGATAGATTCAAAGACATATCAGCATACTCTATGGATCTCACTTCAGAAACTTGCAGCTTGGAACTGATTTCATGCGTTTCAGAAGTTAAAGAACTTGTGGTAATATCGTTAGATTGGCCTAGTTCAGGTCCTTATTGATTTGACCTCAATTCTTCTACATGGAAGTTGCCAACCACATCCAATTCTGATAGAAGGTTTTCATCAATCCCTCTGATATTTATGACATCAGGAAGGACCTTATCATGAATAGCCTTCTCGCTCTCTTTGGACAGCTATGACAATGTCATCTCTTGAATCAGTCAAAATAGTACTGGACATCATCTCAAGCTCAGACTTTGCCTCTGACAGAATTGAGAAGTCCATGCATTCCTTTGGCTGAAGCAACTCTAGTCCAGTAGAACCACCATCAAGAACAGAGATTGGAGAAACAACTCTGGGATTCACATCCTCTGGCTCATAAGCAAACCTACGATTCCCGTCCATATCGCTTTCCTCAGCGGACTTCCTCGGAAGTAGATACAGCTCTTGTTTTATATCAGATAAAACAATTGTGGATTCTTTAAAAAAAAAAGAAAAAGGAAAAATTGTAGGTTCTTCAGGTATCTATTATCTCGTCAAACCAACAAATGATTGATTAATTATCTCCCCGCCCACCCACTTTGCCACAACCACCCTCCGCCGCCATGATTCTCTCTCCTCAATCCCGCCTCCCCCCGCCTGCTCTGGCAACCACCCTTCGCCGCCATGATTCTCTCTCCTCGATCTCGCCTTCCCGGCTCGCAGGTACTCCGCGATGCTTGCTGCCCGCCAGAGACTCCCAGCCTCCACCAGCTAGCTCTGCAATAAGCTTCTTTGCTAACAGCAGCGGCACTCCTCCGGCAGTGCGGCGGCGATAAGCTTCTTTGGTAATGGCCCCCTTCGTTCCTCTTTTTTCCTATGTTTATTCCCAGGATTTAGTTTGCTTGCATTTCTTGGTATCGCTAGGCAAGGTATGCACGCAAAGGGGCTCTTCCTCTACCTCCTCTGCTGGAAGAAGGAGCTCCTCAGAAATCCATGAATTGTTGAAGTAGCATGCAGTGAGATATTATCTCCTCAAAAGCCCAGTCATCTTCTTGATCATTTAAATCACCACCCTTTGAAGACCAAATCGACGGGTCCGAGCCCCGGCGGCGTCGTGACGACCAGCCTCGCCATCTATGGCATCGCGACCACCGTGACCACTCTGCATTGCCAAAACCACCCTTTGAAGACCAAATTGAAGGGTTTGGACCCTCCCGGTGACATCGTGACCATCGGCCTCACCATCTACGGCATCGTGACTGTCATCACTTCTTTGCATTGCTGTGCCCAGGCAGTCCATTGACCTATCTCTATGGAAGCTATTAAGGATAAATCCCACTCCCGTCAAAGTCTGCTTGGCTTAACGCAACTAGCAATCACGGAAGAGCATCGATCGAAAATTTTCCTCCAGCAACCGAACCCCAATCGAACTCTTCCAATGGCTAAACCTTAGCCGAACTCTTTTAGCCAGCTGAGCCCCAGCCGAACTCCTCCAACGGTCGACTTCTTCCGAACTTCTCCCTCAGTCGGACTCCTATAGGAGCCAAACTCCTTTCGGATCTCTCCTTCAATCAAGTTTCTACAGGAGCCGAACTCCTTCCAGATCTCTCCTTCAGTCGGATTTCTATAGAAGCCGAACCGGATTTCTATAGGAGCCAAACTCCTTCCGGACTCCTCCTTCAGTCAAGTTTCTACAGGAACCGAACTCCTTTCGGATCTCTCCTTCAGTCGGATTTCTACAGGAGTCGAACTTTTTTGGACTCCCTTCATCAAAATTTCTTAGGAGCAACCCTTCCGAACTCCTCCTCAGTCGAATTCTACATGAGCTGACTTCTTCCGAACTCCTCCTTCAGTCAAGTTTCTACAGGAGCCAAACTCCTTCGAATTTCTCCTTCAGTTGGATTCTTCAGGAGCCACTCCTTCCGGACTCCTCCTTCATCAAATTTTTAAAGGAGCCGAACTCTTCCGGATCTCTCCTTCAGTCGAATTTTCTACAGCAGCCGAACTCCTTTCGAACTCCTCCTTCAGTGAAGTTTCTACACGAGCAAACTCATTCCAGACTCCTCTTTCAGTTGATTTCTATAGGAGCCGAACTCCTTCTAGACTCCTCTTCAATCAAATTTCTATAGGAGCCGAACTCCTTCCGGATCTCCTTTAGTTAGATTCTATAAGAGTCAAACTCCTTCTGGACTCCTCCTTCAATCAAATTTCTACAGAAGCCGAATCTTTCCGGATCTCTCTTCAGTCGGAATTTCTACTACGCAGCCAAACTTCTTTCGGACTCCTCCTTCAGTCAAGTTTTCAGGAGCCGAACTCCTTCCGGACTCCTCTTTCAGTTGGATTTCTACAGGAGCCGAACTCCTTCTGACTCCTCCTTCAGTCAGTTTTTTACAGAGCCGAACTCCTTTCGGACTCCTTTAGTCAAGTTTCTACATGAGCCAAACTCCTTCCAGATTTCTCCTTCAGTCGGATTCCTCCAAGAGCCGAACTCCTTTCGGACTCCTCCTTCAATCAAGTTTCTATAGAAGCTGAACTCCTTCCGGATCTCTCCTTCAATCGAATTTCTATAGAAGCAGCACTCCTTCCGAACTTCTTCTTTAGTCAAGTTTCTACAGGAGCTAAACTCCTTCCGAACTCTTTCAGTCAGATTTCTACAGGAGCTGAACTCCTTCCAGACTCCTCCTTCAGTCAAGTTTCTATAGGAGTGAACTCCTTTCGGATCTCTCCTTCAGTCAGATTTCTACAGTAGACGAACTCTTTTCAGATCTCTCCTTCAGTCAGATTTCTACAGTAGCCGAACTCTTTCCAGACTCCTCTTTCAGTCAAGTTTCTACAGAGCCAAACTCCTTCCAAACTTTTTCTTCAATTAGATTTCTACAGGAGCCGAACTTCTTCCGAACTTCTCCTTCAGTCAAGTTTCTACAGGAGCCAAACTCCTTCCAAATTTTTCCTTCAGTCGGATTCCTCCAGGAGCCAAACTCCTTTTGAACTCGTCCTTCAGTCAAGTTTCTAAAGGAGTCGAACTCCTTTTGAATCTCTCCTTCAGTCAAATTTCTACAAAAGCCGAACTTCCTCCGGACTTCTTCTTCAGTCAAATTTCTACAAAAGCCAAACTCCTTTCGGATCTCTCCTTCAGTCGGATTTTTACATGAGCTGAACTCCTTCCAGACTTCTCCTTCAGTCAAATTTCTACAGGAGCTGAACTCCTTCCGAACTCCTCCTTCAGTCAAGTTTCTACAGGAGCCGAACTTCTTCCAAATTTTTTCTTCAATCGAATTCCTCCAGGAGCCGAACTCCTTCCAGACTTTTACTTCAGTCAGATTTCTTCAGCGGATTGCTTCCAAATTTTAGCTAGCATCCTCTCGGATGATCTTCTCTAGCCGTATCCCCTTTAGGAGTCCAAACTCCTCTAGAATTGATGTATGTCAAAGCTCCTCACCAACCAACGCCTGCTTCCTCCGAACTTCAATAATTCAATCTCAACGAATGATCACTATCAGTCTGACGACGCCTCTTTCTCTCCGTACCAAACTCCATGTGACTTGGAGCTCAGTATTGGATAATTATGGCTGCCGCCATCAGTCTGCTACAAGCGACGCCCCCCTCCATGATAGACTCCATTAGATCTTGAGCGGTCCATTACCAGACGGCTGTAGTTGTCACTATCAACCCGCTACAGGCTCCGTCTGTAAAAAGAGATCCTCCAGATATATTTTCTCTAAGCTCTATTATCATTTTCAAAACTCTATCGAACTCTTTTCTAAGCACTCCATTTTTGTTGATTAGAAGAGCTGACTTGATCGTCGGAGAATTCTGTCGGAGTCACCACCACCGACTCCGAACGAAACTTTATTTTACAGATCACCGATGGTGATCTCGTCTTCCTTGACTCCAACTCGATCCAACGTTAATCAGATTCTGCACTAACAAAAGCTTTTGCGAGCATTTTTTCTCAATTTTTCTACTATTTTTTCATCCTAAAAAATCTCAACAGGGTGAGAGGGTTGATCGAATAGGAGCTTAGGTGATGGCTATTTTTTCCTTCCCCAACACCTCGAATGCCCGCTATGCCTGGCACTCTTGCCCTCTTTCCTTTTTGTTTCTTTTTACACATGGCTACTTTATACACATGGTGGATGAATGTTAAAACCTTTATTTTAATATATACATATAATATAAAATATATTTTTTATTTAAAAATTATGTAATATTTAAATATTATTTTATTAATTATATTATATAATTATTTAAAAATAATATTATTTAAAATTAATATTTTTTTTACAATCAAATTCAAAAAAAACTAAATAAAATATAATATATACAATATAGATGACATGCTAGAAAAAATATATAATTATACATATACTCCATTGATTCATCATGATTTTTTTAATTACCAAGAGATAAAAAATAATATTATTTAATGATGTTTATGCAAATCATATAATTTTAGACATATCAAAATATTTTATTCACTAAAATAAAAAAAAAAATTCTTATATAAACATTATTTTTCAAAAAAAAATATTAATTTTTTTATATGATAATCATTTCTTTATTTTTGAAAGATCTTTCTCTTATCTTCTTCTTGCTTCTCCTCTAATTCTTTCCACCATTCAATTTTTTTCCAAAATATCTTCTCCCTGATGCATTAAAAATGTACGGTCTTTCTCGCACCACCAACCTCCGATCACTCTCCCCCCACTACAAATAACTCCCCCTTTTCCCCCTCTTTCTCTCTCTCTCTCTCTCACCTAATCACTCTCCTCCCTCTCTCTCTCTCACTTAATTCCTCTTCTTCTCCTCCCCTTTTCCCCCTCTTTCTCTCTCTCTCTCACCTAAGCACTCCCCTCCCCACCCTCTCTCTCTCTCACACACACTCACTTCCTCTTCTCCTACTTCCCTCCATCTTTTCTCTCGTTTCCTTTCCCTGCCTATCCCCCAGAGAGTAGAAAGATAAAACAAGATGGAAATCAAATGTGAGGATTGGAGTGTTCTATGCTATGATTTGTTAGATAGTTGTCCACAAGATTTAAGTGCAGGTGGTGGAATTCCCATGCCAAACTAGGCACTTGCCGATATTGATGTCCGTTTGAACGGGAAAAGTAGAGGGGAATACTGACAATTCCTTATGCTCTTCCAGCTAAACTTTGATCCTAGAAGACTCGCTCCCTCTTTCTCTCTCCCTCTCTCTTTCTCTCCATTTATCGCTCTGACAGTGGTCTCGGTTACGGGGGTAGCGTGGCCTAGATACTTGCAGCGCGAACTCAGCGCGAACTCCAACATCCTCCATGCTCTCATTCATTTTTTTTATTTTTTTCTTCATACATGGCATACAGAGACATTTATATGATATATATATATATATATATATATATATATATATATATATATATATATATATATATATATATATGGTAGATGAAGGTAAATTTTTTTTATTTTAATATATATAAATAAATTAAATATAGATTGTGCTCTCTCTCTATCTCACTCACATACGTACAACCTTGAGTTTGTGTATTTGTCTTTGTGCTTTCTCTATCCTAACAACATAGAAGATTCATCCTAACAATTAGCATCTATAAACTAGCTAATGTACTATGCTTAACTTTTCAATCCCTATCGAAGGTGGTGTCAGGAATGGTCGGCATGGAGTGAATTGTATCTAATTTCACTATAAGAGCTTCATGGTTAGGCTAAAGGAAGAGAAGACTTTAGCATAGGCCAAAGGCATCCCCAGCATCTTGGAGGTAGCTACAAAAAGCATGATGAAACAAAATATATAGAAGAGGCTAAAAAATTAGACATCCTGCCTCTTCCCAGCAGAGAAGTATATATTAACATAAAGTCAGTTAGTTACAACAAACATGCAACATACCCTTATTTCTTAGGTTTCGTTACAACAGAATATGATAATATAGGAATGGATTGAGAGGATAAGGACGAGGTGGTGGAGTTGTAAGTCCATTGAACATTTTTATCACATTGGGTTGTATCTGTTGCATCAGAATATGATCCGATGTCACCCTCCTCAAGCAAAGCACCCAAATGCCCAACTTGGCTTGGAAAAAGTGGACCCTACTGCAATGAAGGCCTTTTGTGAATATGTCCACTACCTGATCGACTGAAGAAATAAAGCGGATGAAGGCCTTTTGTGAATATGTCTACTACCTGATCGACTAAAGAAATAAAATGAATGTCGAGCAACTACCGGCTGACTAGTTCTTGGACATAGTGATAGTCAATCTCGATGTGTTTAGTTCGGGCATGGAAGATAGAACTGTGTTAAGAAAATAGTGGACACATTATCACACAAGATCATAGGACACATGGTAAGTGGGATGCCAAGTTCTCGGAACATCGAGCAAAGCCAATAGACTTCAACAGTTATGTGAGCAAGGCTTCTGTACTCGGCTTCAGTTGATGAATGCGAGATAGTGGGTTGTTTTCTTGTGCTCCATGAGATTGGATTAGGGCCGAGAAAGATGTAGAAACCACTTGTAGATCACCGATTGATGGGGCATCCTACCCAGTCTGCATCACAATATGCTACAAGTTGCAGTGGGCCTGGATGAAGAAATAACTTTGTTGGATGGTGCCTTATAGAAAACAAAGAATCCATTTCAATGTAATCATGTGTTGTTCAGTGGGCCAATGCATAAACTGGCATGTTTGATTCATAGAATGTTATGTTGGGATGTGTGAGCATCACGTACTGTAAAGCACTAATAATGCTCCTGTATTTGTGAGAGTTGCAAAGAGCAGTGCCAGTAGCATCTATTTTCTTCACTGACGATGGTGACTTGATGGGCTTGCTGAAGAAAAATTCTTATTTTTCGGTCCAGGTTCGTCCAGATCTGATCAGATCAAGAGATATATTTCAAAAATTTTTCTCTTGATCCCAATCAGATCTTGATATATTTCAGATCTGATTCTTATTATTTTAATAATAAAATAAAATAAGATAAAATAAATCAAATTTAATTTACCTGATTTGGGTAATCCTATTACCCTATAGATGATCCTGATTGCAGCGGAAGATTCTGGATCTAGCCACGCAAGCGCCTGGCCTCTACCGGTATCCACTCGGGTTGGATCTGGAGATCCTCTTCTTCTCTATCACGTCTCCAAAAATCAGATCTGGATCTGATCTGGAGGATCTTCAAAACTCCTTTTGAAGATCAGCAGTCGTCCTTTGCAGCAGTGCAGCCTTCTTCTTTTGATCGCCTTTCTTTTGATCTGGAACGCACCAACCAAAAGTCCAAAACTCTTTTGGACGTGGAGAGGAGAAGGAGGAGAAGTTTAGGCATGGAGGAAGAGGGAGAGAGGCAGCCTTGGGGCGTGGGAAATCTCTATTCAATTTCATTAGAATCTGAGTTGGGCGCAGGGTCTTATTTATAGACTAAGCTTGTGATCCAACTCCTCTTATCCTCTCAACCAATCACAACCCTTTGTGAAATCAGATCTAAATCTGATTGGTTGGAATAGAGACCCCTGGATTCCTCCTTAGAGGGCGCCTAAGACCAGTCAAACTGGATTCTTAGTAGAACTCTGATTGGAATCCAAAAGGGAGGTGGAGTCCTTGTCCAACAAGGACTCCAAGGCGCCTCCAACTTGGGCGCACGCCTAGGGTGGCGTGCGCCCTCCTCCTTGCCAGGTTCTGGCAGGGGGACAGGCCCCCACCAGTTCTCCAATAGGTGCGTGACACGTGGACAAAAGTCAAAGTGTCTATGGTCAACATTTGACCAGTCAAAGGTCAACTTTTGACCAAAGTCAAAGGACCAAAAATGGCAGGTGACCAAAAATGGCAGGTCATGTCTTATAAAATAAGACAACCTTCTCTAACTTGGACAACCTCCAGTTAGACCATATGAAGGCCTCTGATTGAGCACAAACTCCTTTGGCTCAGTCAGGACAACTTATTTGTGATAGTAAAAGAAGAACGTTAGGTTCAATCGAGTGCTAGCACGATTTTCCTTGAACCTAATTGAATCTCATTCAGATCAATTGAACTAGATCAGTTCAATTGATGATCACCAGATTCAAACCCTTGTTTGTGTGACCCAGTTAGGTTCAGTTCTGTATGGTAATGGGATATGTCATGATCTCTATCATCGACATCATCGAAACTCCTTTCGATGGATCAGAACTCTTCTGATTCGAACAGCTAGAATGATCGATCATCTAAATCATTCTAATTGCTCCCAAAATCCACCAGTGACACCTAGCAGTATATGGTGGCAACCCATCAGAGCTGAATGCGAACCTCTTGGTGCAGCTACCTGTGTGATTAAGTTCTTCTATCTTGAGCCCCGATCAGATTAGGGTTAAGGTAAACTCGTCAAACCCTAGTCTCTGTCATATGATATAATCATTCGATTCGAGTCCAATGTGAAAATCTAAATAGAAACTCTTTCTATTATTTCACTCTGCCATGGCCATGGGCTTCAGGACTTGATTCTCATGATTATCATAGGGCTGCTCCTCTACCACCGAGGTAGATAGATCCCATCTTGATGCAATCCAGTTCCTACAATGAACATGCTATAGCCAACATACACCTCAGGGTTCCATATGGCTAGGAGACCGAGTAATGGTGTAGTCAAACTATAACACCCTCAAGGTGAACTGCCGATGCATCTCAGGTCAAAGAACCAGACACACTACTGCAGCATCGAGTCAGTCATTGACGAGAAGGTAGACTTCCTAATGACTACTCGAGGTGGTCACGCTCAGTGCCCTCGTTCTCTAACGAGTACCTGTACTCTCGCTCCGGTGTCTCCACACCGTAGACTCAAGACTCATCTACTAAAGAGAAGCGATCGTACACCAACCTTCCGGATCAATCACCATCCTCGTGATGATCCTATGGTCGGGAGCTGTTTATGAGTTAATAATGATTATTCATGTCTTAAATTTTCAACTCTTGAAAATATGAATTATCATTACCATTAACTCAAAGGATGTATCACAGACACTAAATACACAGGTGTGATAGAAAATAACCCATTTTATTGATTATAGTCAAAATTATAATTTTGCCCCTAGAAGTGTATTACAAGTGTCAGCCAATTCTGGCTTCTAGGGCACATATATCTAACAATCTCCCACTTGTCCTAAAGCCAATTGGCTACAAGTCTAAGTCCCATCTTCTCAAGGTGGGCTTCGATCTTCTGTTGGCCCAACGGCTTTGTAAGTGGGTCTGCCACATTATCTGCGGAGTTGACTCTCTTGACCTCAACGTAACCTTTCTCAAGGTAATCGCGGATGAGATGGTATCACCGTTTGCTAGGAACTCTTCCAGCACAAACAGTCTGCCAGATGTCGACTTTCGATCATCTATATCGGACATGAAGTCCGAGTCTGTGTATCCCTGGACTTGGAGTTCTCCATTACCAAAGACCAACATCATATCCTTAGTTCTTCTCAAGTACTTAAGGATACATTTCACAGAAGTCCAGTGTTCTTCACCTGGATTGACTGATATCTGCTTGTGACACTCACAGCATGGGCTATATCAGGTCGTGTACATGCATGGCATACATGAGGCTCCCTATTGCAGAAGCATAAGGGATCTTGCTCATGCATTCTATTTCCTCAGGGCACATCTTCTTGGAAAGATGAATACCATGTCTGAAGGGTATTAATCCCCTCTTAGAGTTTTCCATACTAAACCTCTTTAGTACTTCCTCTATGTACATCTTCTGTGAAAGTCCTAGCATCCTATTCGGTCTATCCCTATAGACCTTAATTCCTAGAATAAAGGATGCTTCACCTAGGTCTTTCATGGAGGGACAACCACATCTTGACTGATGTCAACATGGGAATATCATTCCCAATAAGGAGGATGTCATCCACGTACAATACGAGGAAGACAACAGCGCTCCCACTGACCCTTTTGAAAACACATGGTTCCTCTTCATTTTTGATGAAACCAAACTTTTTGATCACATCATTGAAACGAGTGTTCCAGCTCCGAGATGCTTGCTTAAGTCCATATATGGACCTTTGCAGCTTGCAAACCTTGTGATCAGTATCACTGGATGTGAAACCTAGCGGCTGTTCCATATAGATATCTTCCTCAAGATATCCATTTAGGAATGCCGTTTTCACGTCCATTTGCCATATTTCATAATCGAAATAGGCTGCAACAGCAAGCAATGTGCGGATGGATTTTAGCATAGCTACCGGGGAAAAGGTATCCTGATAGTCAATGCCTTCGCGTTGACTATAACCTTTTGCCACCAGTCTAGCCTTGAATGTCTCCACATTCCCATCTGCACCAATCTTTCTCTTGAAGATCCATTTACACCCAATAGGTACTATACCTTCTGGTGGATCTACCAAGGTCCAGACTTGGTTTGAGTGCATCGAGTCAATTTCTGACTTCATTGCCTCAAGCCATTTCTCGGAGTCGATATCTGATATCGCCTCGTTGTAGGTTTTGGGATCATCACCATGAGCACCATTACCTATGAGGAACATTTCCTCTACATCCTCTGAAATAATACCTAAGTATCTTTCAGGGGGACGGGAAAACTCTTTCCGATCTACGAGGTGGAGGAGGTAGTGTTCTTATTGGCTCAACCTGATTTGGTTCCACTTGGTCCTTAGACTTGTGAGACTTTCTCATCAAGCTTAAAATGTGAATAAACTATTTTTCTGGCATGTCGACGATGGAAGTTAGATATATGTGCCCTAGAAGCCAGAATTGGCTGACACTTGTAATACACTTCTAGGGGCAAAATTATAATTTTGACTATAATCAATAAAATGGGTTATTTTCTATCACACCTGTGTATTTAGTGTCTGTGATACATCCTTTGAGTTAATGGTAATGATAATTCATATTTTCAAGAGTTGAAAATTTAAGACATGAATAATCATTATTAACTCATAAACAGCTCCCGACCATAGGATCATCACGAGGATGGTGATTGATCCGGAAGGTTGGTGTACGATCGCTTCTCTTTAGTAGATGAGTCTTGAGTCTACGGTGTGGAGACACCGGAGCGAAGAGTACAGGTACTCGTTAGAGAACGAGGGCACTGAGCGTGACCACCTCGAGTAGTCATTAGGAAGTCTACCTTCTCGTCAATGACTGACTCGATGCTGCAGTAGTGTGTCTGGTTCTTTGACCTGAGATGCATCGGCAGTTCACCTTGAGGGTGTTATAGTTTGACTACACCATTACTCGGTCTCCTAGCCATATGGAACCCTGAGGTGTATGTTGGCTATAGCATGTTCATTGTAGGAACTGGATTGCATCAAGATGGGATCTATCTACCTCGGTGGTAGAGGAGCAGCCCTATGATAATCATGAGAATCAAGTCCTGAAGCCCATGGCCATGGCAGAGTGAAATAATAGAAAGAGTTTCTATTTAGGTTTTCACATTGGACTCGAATCGAATGATTATATCATATGACAGAGACTAGGGTTTGACGAGTTTACCTTAACCCTAATCTGATCGGGGCTCAAGATAGAAGAACTTAATCACACAGGTAGCTGCACCAAGAGGTTCGCATTCAGCTCTGATGGGTTGCCACCATATACTGCTAGGTGTCACTGGTGGATTTTGGGAGCAATTAGAATGATTTAGATGATCGATCATTCTAGCTGTTCGAATCAGAAGAGTTCTGATCCATCGAAAGGAGTTTCGATGATGTCTATGATAGAGATCATGACATATCCCATTACCATACAGAACTGAACCTAACTGGGTCACACAAACAAGGGTTTGAATCTGGTGATCATCAATTGAACTGATCTAGTTCAATTGATCTGAATGAGATTCAATTAGGTTCAAGGAAATCGTGCTAGCACTCGATTGAACCTAACGTTCTTCTTTTACTATCATAAATAAGTTGTCCTGACTGAGCCAAAGGAGTTTGTGCTCAATCAGAGGCCTTCATATGGTCTAACTGGAGGTTGTCCAAGTTCAGAGAAGGTTGTCTTATTTTATAAGACATGACCTGCCATTTTTGGTCACCTGCCATTTCTTGGTTCCTTTGACTTTGGTCAAAAGTTGACCTTTGACTGGTCAAATGTTGACCATAGACACTTTGACTTTTGTCACACGTGTCATGCACCTATTGGAGAAGCTGGTGGGGGCCTGTCCCCCTGCCAGAACCTGGCAAGGAGGAGGGCGCACGCCACCCTAGGCGTGCGCCCAAGTTGGAGGCGCCTTGGAGTCCTTGTTGGACAAGGACTCCACCTCCCTTTTGGATTCCAATCAGAGTTCTACTAAGAATCCAGTTTGACTGGTCTTAGGCGCCCTCTAAGGAGGAATCCAGGGGTCTCTATTCCAACCAATCAGATTTAGATCTGATTTCACAAAGGGTTGTGATTGGTTGAGAAGGAAGAGGAGTTGGATCACAAGCTTAGGTCTATAAATAAGACCCTGCGCCCAACCCAGATTCTAATGCAATTCAATAGAGATTTCCCACGCCCCAAGGCTGCCTCTCCCCTCTTCCTCCATGCCTAAACTTCTCCTCCTTCTCCTCTCCACGTCCAAAAGAGTTTTGGACTTTGGTTGGTGCGTTCCAGATCAAAAGAAAGGCGATCAAAAGAAGAAGGCTGCACTGCTGCAAAGGACGACTGCTGATCTTCAAAAGGAGTTTTGAAGATCCTCCAGATCAGATCCAGATCTGATTTTTGGAGGTGTGATAGAGAAGAAGAGGATCTCCAGATCCAACCCGAGTGGATACCGGTAGAGGCCAGGCGCTTGCGTGGCTAGATCCAGAACCTTCCGCTGCAATCAGGATCATCTACAGGGTAATAGGATTACCCAAATCAGGTAAATTAAATTTGATTTAATTTATCTTATTTTATTTTATTTATTAAAATAATAAGAATCAGATCTGAAACATATCAAGATCTGATTGGAGATCAAGAGAAAAATTTTTGAAATATATCTCTTGATCTGATCAGATCTGGACGAACCTGGACCGGGAAATCAGGATTTCCCTTCAACTGGTATCAGAGCCATGGTTCTAAATTGTTTAGATCTGATTTTAATTTTATTTTAATTAGAAAATAAAGTGATTTTCAGATGTCACATGAGATGTGATCAGATCTGAAATCAGAAAAATTAAAATTAAATGATTTGGATCTAAGATTACATGAAGATATGCATGACTAGTTCTAGAATAGAATAGTTCTATAGAATAGTTTTGCATGTCTTTGATTTAATCTGATTAAATCATATTTTAGATCTTCTTATTTACTATTTTTCTGATATTATAAGTGTTATAATAACATCTGATAAAATAGCAAATAAAAATTATTTAATTTTAAATATCATATGAGATATGATTAGATGCATGACTAGACTAGTTGTAGAATAGTTCTACATAATTGTCTAGATTAGAATTTATTTTGATTAGATCAATTTAAATCTAATTTTTTAGATTATTATGAGATAATTTAGATCTGAAAATATGCATGATTTGATACATGAGATGTATGCAAAATATGCCATGATTAGATCTAAATTTGTATATGAGATATATGATATAGATCTGATACTGTTTTGTAGATATTGACATGTTCCTGATTAAGGCGTTCCTCTTGGCCGTCCGGTCATAAGAACGAAGAAGGGTTTAAAGGCCCTCTCTTCCCATTCGATGGGGTGTTCTTATGACGTGTAGGGGTGCTGCGTGTTCGTCCTTAATCAGAAACCCAAAACTTACTTTCTGCAAAACCCTAGATCCTGAAACCCTAGGATTTATTGTGCATATTTTGTTTATGAACCCAACTTAATTAAGAATTAAGTTTATGGAATATTAATTAGGTCTAAAATTGAGAATTTCAGATCTAAGACATATTCATAATACTGGGTTCGGGCTTGGGTAGCTCAATTAGGTCTAAGCGGTTGATCAAACCGAATCAAGAGTTGGTTAGATGGGATCAACAATGCTTAAATTGACCAGCCTAATAGGATTAAGTCTGGGTCAAGATCGAGTCACGATCAAGCAAGACCTAATTAGGCTCAGAGGTTAGAGTCTGGATTGTAGGCTAACCCAATTGGTTCTGACTCAACAATTTGGTGTCTAAGGTAAGTTTGGCATAGACGACCGACTGGTTTTTAATTGGAAGCTACTCGACCTGAATGCGTTCTTGTGCGAGTTAACGGCATATTCCTTCCACCGGTCTCACTTACCTGGCCATATCTGTTGACACAGTTCTGATCTGAGGTGGTCAATAATCCGAGCTGACCCATGCCACTAGGTTAGTCATAATTGTTATGACTAAGCCAAGTCTAGTTTAATGAGACCTGAATCAATTCTCCCTAAGAAAAGATTAAGTCCGAGGTCTTCCACCATTGTAGACGTGCGGGCCCTTCCCGGGGTTGATTGTTCTCGGCTGGATACAGTGGCTCAGTTGCACCGGGAAGACGCAACCATGTCTATTAGGCATTGGATGCTATGGGCTGGAGGATGAGTTGGGCTCAATATTTCGGATACGGTGAGAGACCCAATTAGGAACCCAGTCTATGCAAATGGTGGGTCTGACTTAACTAAGGAGTGGATCAATATTCCGGATACGGTGAGATTCATGAATTAGAGACCAAGTTTGGGTGCACCATGATTAGAGAATCATTGAACAAGAGTTGTTCACTCATTGGCTAACCCATCACCAATAACTGTTAGGTGAGGTGATGAGTCAGTTGGTGAGACCGCACCACCCACTAGAAATCATCAATCGTGGAGATTTTTCGCATCTCTACAGAGGGAGTGTAGGGATCCGAGAAAATAGTGGGAGCTAATTTGTTTAAAAATAAAATCCCTAAACAAATTGGTCAAGTCAAAATTACAGTATCTAACTAGAATCTTTGACTCTCTACAGGAAAATGTCTGCGTCCAACCCACTGGCACGTATCCTAGACACACATAGACTGACTGGACCCAATTATAAAGATTGGCTCAGGAACTACAAAATTGTTTTGGGTTCAGAGAAGTTAACACATGTTTTGGACCAGGACCCTCCCACCTTACCAGCTCGTCCATCCACTGAACAGAGAGCGTCTCTGGAAAAATGGATTGACGAAGACAATAAGGCCAGATACTACATGTTGGGCTCGATGTCTGATGAGCTCCAGCGCCAACATGAAGATATCGGGACTGCTCGCCAAATGTTGGCTCACCTACAGGAGATGTTTGGTGAACAGAGTCGCGCAGCCAAATATCAAGTCACAAAATGACTTTTTAAGGCTAAGATGCGTGATGGGCAGTCAGTCCAAGATCACTGTCTGACAATGATCAAGGACATGGAAGAGCTTGAGAAGCTCGGTGTGAAGTTGGACTTGGATCTGCAGAACGATATTATTCTGCAATCCTTGACTGATGCATATGGGCAATTCATCATGAATTACCACATGCATAAACTTCAAAATTCCTTGGCCGAGTTGATGAATATGCTGGTTACCGCTGAGCTTTCTATGAAAGGTTCTAAAGGCTCAGTTCTTGCTATGGAACGGACTTCTTCCAAAAGAAAGTCTTATGGAAAGAAAAAGAAGTCTGTGAAAAAGCAAAAGGTGGAAGGATCAAAGAAGAAGAAGGCAGAACCGAAGAAGAAGGTCGATGGTCAAAGGAAAGTGTTTCCATTGCAACAGCGACGGCCATTGGAAGCGGAACTGCCCTACTTACCTGGCCACCCTAAAGAACAAGAAGGAAGGTCCTTCTGGAGGTATGCTCGTTATTGAGTCTAACCTTACGGTTTCTTCTGCATCCAGTTGGGTGCTTGACTCTGGTTCTAGTGCTCATCTGTGCACTTCTATGCAGGGTCTTGAGGATAGCAGGAGGCTGAGGGATGGAGACATGATCCTACGCGTCGGTAATGGAGCAAGAGTTGCTGCAGTAGCCGTGGGAACATACCCTCTTCGATTACCATCTGGTTTAGACTTAGTTTTAAAAGACTGTTATTATGTGCCTGCAGCTAGCAGGAATTTGATTTCTGTTTCATGCTTAGCACAAGAAGGTTATGTGATCACCTTCTTTAAGGACCATTGTAACATTCTTTATGAAAGAAATAAAATTGCAAATGGTTTCCTTGTTAATGGTCTTTATCAGTTGCATATTGATGTACCTGTTTTAACTATCGAGCAAAACGTGAATGCCAAACGACCTAGGGATAGTCCAAACGACAGATATCTATGGCACCTGAGATTAGGTCATATAGCAGAAGATAGGATTAACAAATTGGAGAAAAATGGGCTATTGAGTCCATTGACTTTTGAGTCATATCCAACTTGTGAATCTTGTCTTCAAGGCAAAATGACTAAACTCCCTTTTGTTGGACATGGGGAGAGGGCCACAGATCTCCTTGCCCTAGTACATACTGATGTGTGCGGCCCATTTGATGTGCCGGCTAGAGGCAATTTTGTCTACTTCATTACCTTTACCGATGATCTGTCTAGGTATGGGTATGTGTATCTTATGAGACATAAGTCTGAAGCTTTTGAAAAGTTCAAAGAATTCAGACATGAAGTAGAAAAACAAACTGGAAAACCCATTAAGGTTCTTCGATCAGATCGAGGAGGTGAATACCTTAGCCGGGAATTCCTAGACTATCTTAAGGAAAATGGCATAGTCTCTCAATGGACTCCACCAGGAACACCTCAACTCAACGGGGTTTCAGAACGGAGAAATCGGACTCTATTGGATATGGTTCGATCCATGATGAGCTTCACAGACCTCCCTGATTTTCTTTGGGGACATTCATTATTAACTTCAATCTATTTACTGAATAGGGTTCCCTCTAAAACCGTTCCTACCACACCGTATGAGATATGGCACGGTAAGAAACCAAGTCTGAGTCATCTCAGAATTTGGGGTTGTCCGGCTTATGTCAAAAGACAACAAGCGGACAAGTTAGAGTTTAGGTCCTTTAGAGCTCGATTCATAGGATATCCTAAAGAGTCATTAGGATACTATTTCTACATTCCAGAAGACCACAATGTGATTGTGAGTCGACATGCCATATTTCTTGAAAAATAGTTTATTCAAGATAGTGGCATTGGAAAAGCAGATTAAGCTTGATGAGAAAGTCTCACAAGCAGAAACGAGCTAAGGACCAAGTGGAACCAAATCAGGTTGAGCCAATAAGAACACTACCTCCTCCACCTCGTAGATCGGAAAGAGTTTTCCGTCCCCCTGAAAGATACTTAGGTATTATTTCAGAGGATGTAGAGGAAATGTTCCTCATAGGTAATGGTGCTCATGGTGATGATCCCAAAACCTACAACGAGGCGATATCAGATATCGACTCCGAGAAATGGCTTGAGGCAATGAAGTCAGAAGATTCGACTCGATGCACTCAAACCAAGTCTGGACCTTGGTAGATCCACCAGAAGGTATAGTACCTATTGGGTGTAAATGGATCTTCAAGAGAAAGATTGGTGCAGATGGGAATGTGGAGACATTCAAGGCTAGACTGGTGGCAAAAGGTTATAGTCAACGCGTGAAGGCATTGACTATCAGGATACCTTTTCCCCGGTAGCTATGCTAAAATCCATCCGCACATTGCTTGCCTGTTGCAGCCTATTTCGATTATGAAATATGGCAAATGGACGTGAAAACGGCATTCCTAAATGGATATCTTGAGGAAGATATCTATATGGAACAGCCGCTAGGTTTCACATCCAGTGATACTGATCACAAGGTTTGCAAGCTGCAAAGGTCCATATATGGACTTAAGCAAGCATCTCGGAGCTGGAACACTCGTTTCAATGATGTGATCAAAAAGTTTGGTTTCATCAAAAATGAAGAGGAACCATGTGTTTTCAAAAGGGTCAGTGGGAGCGCTGTTGTCTTCCTCGTATTGTACGTGGATGACATCCTCCTTATTGGGAATGATATTCCCATGTTGACATCAGTCAAGATGTGGTTGTCCAAGGAATTCTCCATGAAAGACCTAGGTGAAGCATCCTTTATTCTAGGAATTAAGGTCTATAGGGATAGACCGAATAGGATGCTAGGACTTTCACAGAAGATGTACATAGAGGAAGTACTAAAGAGGTTTAGTATGGAAAACTCTAAGAGGGGATTAATACCCTTCAGACATGGTATTCATCTTTCCAAGAAGATGTGCCCCAGCACACCTGAGGAAATAGAACGCATGAGCAAGATCCCTTATGCTTCTGCAATAGGGAGCCTCATGTATGCCATGCTATGTACACGACCTGATATAGCCCATGCTGTGAGTGTCACAAGCAGATATCAGTCAAATCCAGGTGAAGAACACTGGACTTCTGTGAAATGTATCCTTAAGTACTTAAGTACTTGAGAAGAACTAAGGATATGATGTTGGTCTTTGGTAATGGAGAACTCCAAGTTCAAGGATACACAGACTCGGACTTCATGTCTGATATAGATGATCGAAAGTCGACATCTGGAAGTCTGTTTGTGTGCAATGGTGGAGCTGTCAGCTGGAAGAGTTCCAAGCAAACTGTGATAGCAGATTCCACCATGGAAGCAGAATATATAGCTGCATCAGAGGCTGCAAAGGAAGCATTCTGGTACAAGAAGTTTGCTGCAGAAATTGGAGTAATGCCATCAGATGCCATTCCTCTTTACTGCGACAACAATGGCGCCATAGCCCTTGCTAAGGAGCCGAGGTCTCACCAGAAGTCCAAGCACATTGAGCGGCGATATCATCTCATCCGCGATTACCTTGAGAAAGGTTACGTTGAGGTCAAGAGAGTCAACTCCGCAGATAATGTGGCAGACCCACTTACAAAGCCGTTGGGCCAGCAGAAGATCGAAGCCCACCTTGAGAAGATGGGACTTAGACTTGTAGCCAATTGGCTTTAGGACAAGTGGGAGATTGTTAGATATATGTGCCCTAGAAGCCAGAATTGGCTGACACTTGTAATACACTTCTAGGGGCAAAATTATAATTTTGACTATAATTCAATAAAATGGGTTATTTTCTATCACACCTGTGTATTTAGTGTCTGTGATACATCCTTTGAGTTAATGGTAATGATAATTCATATTTTCAAGAGTTGAAAATTTAAGACATGAATAATCATTATTAACTCATAAACAGCTCCCGACCATAGGATCATCATGAGGATGGTGATTGATCCGGAAGGTTGGTGTACGATCGCTTCTCTTTAGTAGATGAGTCTTGAGTCTACGGTGTGGAGACACCGGAGCAAAAGTACAGATACTCGTTAGAGAACGAGGGCACTGAGCGTGACCACCTCGAGTAGTCTATTCTCGGCATCTTCCGGTGCAAAGCCACTGTATCCAGCGAGAACAATCAACCCGGGAAGGGCCCGCATGTCTACAATGGTGGAAGACCTCAGACTTAATCTTTTCTTAGGGAGAATTGATTCAGGTCTCATTAAACTAGACTTGGCTTAGTCATAACAATTATGACTAACCTAGTGGCATGGGTTAGCTCGGATTATTGACCACCTCAAATTAGAACTGTGTCAACAGATATGGCCAGGTAAGTGAGACCGGTGGAAGGAATATGCCGTTAACTCGCACAAGAACGCATTCAGGTCGAGTAGCTTCCAATTAAAAACCAGTCGGTCGTCTGTGCCAAACTTACCTTAGACACCAAATTGTTGAGTCAGAACCAATTGGGTTAGCCTACAATCCAGACTCTAACCTCTGAGCCTAATTAGGTCTTGCTTGATCGTGACTCGATCTTGACCCAAACTTAATCCTATTAGGCTGGTCAATTTAAGCATTGTTGATCCCCTCTAACTAACTCTTGATTCGGTTTGATCAACCGCTTAGACCTAATTGAGTTACCCAAGCCCGAACCCAGTATTATGAATATGTCTTAGATCTGAAATTCTTAATTTTAGACCTAATTAATATTCCATAAACTTAATTCTTAATTAAGTTGGGTTCATAAATAAAATATGCACAATAAATCCTAGGGTTTCAGGATCTAGGATTTTGCAGAAAGTAAGTTTTGGGTTTCTGATTAAGGACGAACACGCAGCACCCCTACACGTCATAAGAACATTCCATCGAATGGAAAGAGAGGGCCTTTAAACCCTTCTTCATTCTTATGACCGGACGGCCAAGAGGAATGCCTTAATCAGGAACATGTAAATCTACAAAATAGTTATAGATCTATATCATATATCTCATATACAAATTTAGATCTAATCATGGCATATTTTGCATACATCTCATGTATCATAATCATGCATGTTTTCAGATCTAAATTATCACATAATAATCTAAAAAATTAGATTTAAATTAATCTAATCAAAATAAATTCTAATCTAAATAATTATGTAGAACTATTCTACAACTAGTCTAGACATGCATCTATCATATCTCATATGATATTTAAAATTAAATAATTTTTATTTGCTGCTTATCAGATGTTATTATAATACTTATAATATCAAAAAATAGTAAATAAGAAGATCTAAAATATGATTTAATCAGATTAAATCAAAGACATGCAAAACTATTCTATAGAACTATTCTATTCTAGAACTAGTCATGCATATCTTCATGTTCTTAGATCCAAATCATTTAATTTTAATTTTTTTGATTTTAGATCTGATCACATCTCATGTGACATCTGAAATCACTTTATTTTCTAATTAAAATAAAATTAAAATCAGATCTAAATAATTTAGAACCATGGCTCTGATACCAGTTGAAGGGAAATCCTGATTTTTCAGTCCAGGTTCGTCCAGATCTGATCAGATCAAGAGATATATTTCAATCACCAACCTTTCAGATCAATCACCATCCTCGTGATGATCCTATGGTCGGAAGTTGTTTATGAGTTAATAATAATTATTCATGTCTTAAATTTTCAACTCTTGAAAATATGAATTATCATTACCATTAACTCAAAGGATGTATCACAGACACTAAATACACAGGTGTGATAGAAAATAATCCATTTTATTAATTATAGTCAAAATTATAATTTTGCCCCTAGAAGTGTATTACAAGTGTCAGCCAATTCTGGCTTCTAGGGCACATATATCTAACACTTGCAACCAATCATTTCAGTGTGGATGAGAAGATCCCTGATGTATTTTCTTTGAGCAAGGAAAATTTCCTCCTGAGTGTGAGTTACTTTAATGCCGAGGAAGTAGGATAGAGCACCCATGTCTTTTATGTGAAACTATTGGTGCAACATTGTAATAAATGTTTGAAGCATGGAGGGATTGGAGCCCATCAGTACAATATCATTAACATATAAAAGTAAGAACATGAGACAGTTGTTGGAGCCATATATGAATAGTGATGGGTCCGAGGTGGACATTGTGAAACCCAAGTTGACAAGGGCAATACTAAACTTGGCATACCAGGCCCTAGGAGCTTGGCGGAGGCCATAAATGGATTTCTTCATGAGATAGACGTGATCTGAAAACTAAGGATCAACATAGCCTGGTGCTTGTTGCATGTAGATGGTCTCAGCAACGTCGTTGTGGAGAAAAGCACACTCCATGTTGAGCTGGTGTAGTGGCCAGTGGCAAGTTGCGGCAATGGAGAGGATGACATGGATGGTCGTGTGCTTGACCACCAGGCTAAATGTCTTGAGGAAGTCAATGCCGAATTGCTGATGAAAACCCTTCACGATGAGGCAAGCTTTGTGATGTAGGATGGAGCCATTAGAACATTGTTTGATTTTGTATATACCCATCAACACCCAACAACATTCATTTTGGGATCATATGGAACAAGTATCTAGGTGCCTTGCTTTTGTAGAGAGGTGAACTCATGGTCCATGGCAGAGTGCTATGCCATGATGCGAGATGCCTGCAAGAAGCTAGATGGTTCCACATTAGTGGCCACGAGGGCAAGGGGCAGAGGGTATCAATTGACACTAAACTTTTGGTTTGAAAATGCTAAATTGGGATTGGGTTTTCATGGAGTGGACACATGTGCATGGTGGAGGCTCATTGGTTGTCATGCGTGGTGGGGAGGTGGCGACAAAGGTACGTGGTGAGGCAAAAGGGGATGTGGGGCTTGGTGGAAGTGGTATGGGGTTTGAGAGTGGTGGTGTAAGTGAGGGACTTGGCGAAGCTGGAGCACTATCATCGAATGGCGCTGGAGAATGTAGACTTGTACATACCAGATCCATGGAAATCATAGCAGGAGGCATAAGGGATGGAATCCAGGCATCTAAAGTATTATTAGAGGGCAAGGATGGTTGTGATGAGTGCACGTACGAGGAAAAAGGGAAGATAGATTCATGGAAGACAACATGCTGGGAGATATATAGACACCTGATTTGTAAATCAAGACATTTGTAACCAAGATGCTTGGAACTATAGCCTAAAAAAGGCATGGAGTAGAACGATAAAGTTTGTTGTGGGTATATGGGCGAAGCCATGGGTAGCATAGGCAACCAAAGGTTTTAAGAAACTTATAGTTTGGTTGCATTTTGAACAACACTTTAAATGGTTAGCCATCGGAGATAAAAGAGATGGGCATTCGATTTATAAGATAGATAGCAGTGTTAAAGGCCTCAAGTCAAAATTTTGAAGGCAGAGAGACATGAGCTAGGAGTGATAATCCTATTTTGTCTAGATGTTGGTATTTTCGTTCAACAATGCCATTTTATTTGGGGGTGTAAGAACAAAAGAGTTGGTGGTGTATGCTATGTTGGGCAAGAAAATCTTAAAAGCAATGACTACTAAACTCACCTCTACCATTGGAGCAGAAAGTTTTGATTTTGGCATCAAACATATTTTCCACAAAAGCCTTAAAAGTGACAAAGATTTGAAAAAGCTCAGATTTTAATTTCATTGGATAAAGCCAAGAGTATAGCGAGAATGATCATCAATAAATAAAACATAATACTTAAAATTAGAGATAGATATGACTGGTGAAGGTCCCCAAATGTCATAATGAATGAGAGATAAAGGTAAGGAGGACACAATTGTCGATAAAGAAAAGGATAACTCTTATGACTTTTGCCTAGTTGATAGGAGGTGCAAGATGATGAGAGCCCCTTATTAGGAATAGAAATCCTAGCTAGAATATATGACTAGATATTACAAGAGGGATGGCCCAACTGCTGATGCCACATGTTATTAGAAACAATAGATAGTGTGACATGTTCAGGAGTGCAATCTTTAGCTGATCGGAATGGATAGAATCCCTTTGCAAGCATCTCTTGGTGCAGAATCTTCTCCATGTGTTGTCCTTCACCAAGAAACCAGATGCACTAAATATAAAGTGACAATTATTATCTTTAGTAAAACAAGAGATAGAAAGAAGATTAGATGCAACATGGGGACAATGTAATGTGTTGGTAAGTTTAAAATAATAAGATGAGGCAGAGAGAAGGCCAGTGCTAGTATTGGAAATCGACAGACCTTGTCCATTGCCAATGCTTACCAAATCAGAACCATTATACTTAGTAGAGATGGATAGGTTACCCAGATCGCTGGTGATGTAGTGTATAGCCCTAGTACTAGAATACCATATGGTGTCGTCTGAAGGAACCAGATCTAGGATTTCACAGGTAGATCTTGAAACTTTTATAAGATCATGCAGTAAAAAATTTAAATAAATTAAATATTTATTTAAATAAATATAAAAATATCCTAGATCTAAGATTTATTATATGATCAAGGCATGATATTAAATTAAAAATTAAAAATATAAAGAAAAGATTAACATGTTGATCTTATCAACATGCTACAATACTACATCTAATATAGCTATAGAATAATAGATTAGATATGATACCTGAGCAAGTTAGATATTCTAACTTACTGATCTGGGCTTGAGGATGAAGTCACAAGCCACACACACGTTCGGCCTCTAGGAGTCGTCCACATGAGTCCACGAATATGATCTGAGATCCTGATGCAGAAAATTAGCACAGTATGCTAGTCTGTGCTGATCTATCTTCGACGGTCGATTCGATGCTTTCTTCTTTGAGACTTGGACTCTCCAAAATATCAAAAGAAAGAGGAGAGATTTTAAATCTGAGACTCTCTCAAAAAAAATCTCAAAAGAAGGAGGAGAAGAGAAAATCAAAATAGCCCTAGAAGAAGACCCTCTTCTTCTTCTCTTTTCTCTCACCTAACAACTAATTTGGTGTCTATGGAACCCCAATGCCCAAGGATCCTCTCCCTCTGATTTTTGTATACCACAAATCTCTCTTAAAGTTCTATGTTCCATGAAAATTTTAAGCCAAAATTCATCCAAAATATATAGAAAAATAATAGTCCTTGTCTAGGTCAAAAACTAGACAAGGAAGGACTAGTTTTGGCAAGAGGTTGGGGTGCTTAACTCTTGGGCACCCCTCCTCTAATTTTTTTAGTGAATCCAGCAAGAATACAAGCACAAAATTTCTTCTTTCTCACATGAAATAAGGAAGAAAAATAGGAGAGGGATGGCATACTTAGAAAGAGGTGCTTTGGTTTATAAGGATTCTATCTCATAGAATCCTAAATCAAAACTAACTTCTCCTTTTAACTTGGTCAACTATCAAAATACCATATAAGTAATAGAGGGAGAGAAGGGGCATACGTGAAGACCAAAGAAAGACTCTCTATCACATAAAAAATAGAGAGAGTGGGTGTAGGGCATGGGATATAGGTGGCGCAATGATAGGAAGTCCTAGTCACACTAGGACTCCTATTTTGACTTGGTCAAAAATTGATTTCTGAAACCAAATTAAACCAGGAGTAAACAAACCCAATTAAATTAGGTCCTAATTGAATTAAAAATATAATTAAATTAAATTAAATTTTGATTTAATTTTTTAATCAAATTAAAAAATTGGGTTGATCGAAGTTCTAGTTGAACTAGGACTAGTTCTTCCCTGCACTTAGCTTATCCAATAAGCCAATTGAACTTAATCCAATCAAGACTAAACTAAATTAATTAAATCATATTTAATTAGACTTAATCTTAGCCCTCTGACTTAATTAAATTAATCTAATTAGCAATTTAATTGCTAATCGATCCTCCTATAATGCTTGCACTAGGTTAAACATCAATCGTATTGATTGTTTAACCTTAGAACGATTCTCAATCATTGATTAATCATCTGATCAGATCATGAGCTCTAATGTGTGTAATCTCATAAGTCTAAATCTAAGTCGGTAGCATAGAAATAGATTTCTGTATCAATCAAAGTAACATCTAGCAATGGTATCCGATGGTCGGATAGGTCAAATGTGTAGAACAACATCCTTCGAACCCATGCGAATATAATTTTCATATAATTCATTTTTCTGACCAAAATGCTCGTAGAATATCTCATAGTTCAATTGTCAACTCTAATCAGATTGTCCACATTGTATTTCAAAATATTAAATCCATCTGATGGATTATCCTAGCCAAGGTTTTGCTATATTAAAATATAGTGATACATTCTTCTCTAACTCTTAGAGTGGTCAATTCCATCTTGATCACATCTAACTTTGTAAGTACTTGATTGTGCCTAGAAGCCTTTCATCATTGAATTAAAAATTTAGTTAGTCCGATATCAAAGCACAGTGAGTTGCTTACAATGAAGGAACCAGATCTAGAATTTCACAGATAAATCTTGAAACTTTTTCAAGATCTTACAGCGAAAGACTTAAATAAATTTAAAATTTATTTAAATAACCATGTAAATACTTAGATCTTAGATCTATTATATGATTAAAATATAATATTAAATTAAAAATTAAAATTAAATAAGAAAGAAAAAGATTGATCAAAATCAACTAGATCTACACTACATCAAATGCAGTTATGAAGTTTATAGATCAGATCTATTAGCTGAGAAGTGTAGATGTTCTAACTTACTGATCTAGATTTGAGGATAAAGTCATGAGCCACACACACATCCGGTCTCTAGGAGTCATCCACACGAGCCTACGATCTCTGATCTGAAGTTCGATACAGAAAATCAGCATAGCATGCTAGTATTGTGCTGATCCTTCTTCGACAATCGATCCGAGGCTCCCTTCTTCAAAATTTGGACTCTCCAAAATATGAAAATAAAGATGAGAGTTTGCTGATCTGAGACTCTTTAAAAAAAATACAAAAGAAAGGAGGAGAGATTGAAAATAAAATAGCCCTAGAAGAAGACCCTCTTTTTTTTCTCTTTTCTCTCACCTAGACACCTAGTTTGGTGCCTATGGAACCCCCACACCCAAGAACCCTCTTTCTCTAATTTTTGCACACCCTAAACCTCTTCCAAAGCTATATATTTCATAAAAAAATTAGAATAAAATTCATTCAATAAATAGAAAAAAAAGAAGAGTCCAAGTTAGGTCAAACTCTTAGACTAGGAATATCCAAACATGGAAAGTTGTTGGGGCGTCTAACTCTTGGGTGCCTCCTCTAGAATTTTTGGCATGGACCAGCAAGGGAGGGTGCAAAAAAAAAGAAGATTATTTTCATAAAATAAGAGAAGAATTAATTAAAAGAGGGGGTGGCACTCAAGGAAAGAAGTTTTGGTCAAAAAGGATTCTATCTCATAGAATCCTAAGCAAAACCAATTCCTCCTTTGACTTGGTCTTCGACCTAACTTCCAAATATGATTTGAAGGGAGAGAGGGGGCATGGAAATCAAGAAGAAATAGATTTTTATAAAAAATACCTAAAAAATAGGTATGGAGGGCGTTTGGACCAAGGTGGCGTAAGGAGATAGGGAGTCCTAGTCACACTAGGACTCCTATTTTGACTTGGTCAAATAAGATTTTTTAACCAAATAAAATCAAGATTAAACCAACCCAATTAAATAAGACCTTAACCCATTTAAGAACTTAATTAAATTATATTAAATTAGATTTAATTCTAATTTATTTTTTAATTAAAAAATTGAGTTAATCCGAGTCCTAGTTAGACTAGGACTAGTTCTTCCTTGCACTTGGCTTATCCAATAAACTAATTAAACTTGATCCAATCAAGCCCAAACCAAATCTAATTAAATTATATTTAATTAAACTTAATCTCAACCTATTGACTTAATCAAATTAAGCTAATTAGCAATCTAATTGCTAATTGATCTTCCTGCAATATTTGCACTAGGTTAAACACCAATTGTATTGATTGTTTAACCCTAGAATGACTTTTAATTGTTGATCAACCATCCGATCAGATCATAAGCTCTAATGTGTATGATCTCATAGGTCCGAACCTAAGTTAGTAGCATAGGAATAAATTTTTATACCAATCAAAATGACCATCTAGCAATGATATCCGATGGTTGGATAGGTCGAAGGTGTAGAACACCATCCTTAGAATCCATGCGGATATAATTTTCATGTAATTCATCCCCTTGACCACAATGCTCATAGAACACATCAAAGTTCAACTGTCAACTTTGATCAGATTGTCCATATTGTATTTTAAAATACGAAATTCATTTGATGTATTACCCTGGCCAAGATTTTGCTATATTAAAATACAGCGATACATTCTTCTCCAACTCTTGGAGTGGTCAATTCCATCTTGATCATACTTCAACTTCGTAAGTACTTGACTATGCCCAGAAGCCTTTCGTTACTGAATTAGAAATTCAGTTAGTCTGGTACCAAAGCACAATGAGTTGCTTGCAAGTCACTGAGGTGATCTCAGGTCTAAGGGATACTTATATCTATATCCCATTAGAGATATTTTCGATAGTAGAATGCTCTGTAGTTGGCCACGTTCAATGATGATGTACCCATATATCTCATCTGTATGCCATACCAGTGTCTCCACATATCTTGATTAAGAGGACAACCAACCTATATGGCATATAGCGATCTATGCTCGATAGATACTGTCATCTTAATTAATAGCCTATCATTTGATCGTGAATAAATTTAAGGACTAATCGATAAATCCTCTCTTTATTGAAACAAAATAGTCCTAAGAACTTTATCACAATAATGGAATTCATTAAAAGATGTAAACTTATGATGAAAAAAGATGTCAAAATATATTTTATTAATTAATCAATCAATTATAATATCTCAACCATCAACAGACTGACGATTGACTTTAGAACATAATTTCCAACAACTCCCACTTATCCTAAAGCCACTCGGCATAGTATCTAATACCCATCTTCAACTTATGGTTGTCAAACTCCTTGATTGCCAGGGCTTTAATGAAGGGGTTGGCTAGGTTCTCGTTTTCATCAATCTTCTGAAGGTCGACGTCACCACGATTCACGATCTCACGGACCAAATAAAAGTAGCGCAAAATGTGTTTTGTTCGCTGGTGTGTCTTTGATTCCTTTGCTTGAACTATGGTATCAGTACTATCACAGTAGAGCAGGACTGGACCATTAATGAAGGATGCTACTCCAAGTTCGGTGATGAACTTTCTCAGCCACATAGCTTTCTTTGCTGTATCTGATGCTACCATGTACTCTGCTTCGCAAATAGAGTCAGCCACTGTATGCTGCTTGGAATTTTTTCAGCAGATGGCTCCATCATTTAGAATAAAAATATACCTCGATAAACTTTTACTATCATCATGATCAGATTGAAAGCTGGAGTCTGTAAACCCCATAAGCTTTAGATCTGACTCACCATAAACCAACCATTAGTTCTTAGTATTTCTCAAATACTTAAGGATGGTTTTAACCATCTTTTAGTGATTTTCTCTAGGGTCAGACTGGTATCTATTCACTACTCCTAGTGAGTATGCCACGTCTGGTCTTGTACATGTCATTGCATACATAATAGACCCCACTACCGAAGCATATGGAATTCTACTCATACGCTCTCTCTCTTCAGGAGTTGTCGAAAATCCTCCTTAGAGAGAGAAATTCCTTGGCGTATCAGAAGATAGCCCTTTTTGGAATTCTTCATACTGAACCTCTTCAGCATAGTTTCTATGTACGTGGATTGGGATATACCATGCATCCTTTTAGATCTATTCCTATAGATCTTCATCCCTAGGATGTAGGATGCTTCACCCTAATCCTTCATGGAGAACTATGATGACAATCAGACTTTTATTCCTTATAGTATGGAGATATCATTTTCGATTAAGAGAATATCATCCATGTACAAAATAAGGAATACCACTACTGGGCCATTTGTCCATTTATAAATATAGGATTCTTCTCCATTCTTAACGAAGCCATACATTTTGATCATTTTATCAAAATATATGTTTCAACTCCAAGATGCCTGCTTCAATCCGTAAATAGATCTTTGAAGCTTGCACATCTTGGACTCATCTGTGGATGTGAATCCTTCAGATTGTATTATATACACCTCTTCGATCAGCTCTCCATTTAGAAAAGCTATCTTCACATCCATCTATCAGATCTCATAGTCTAGATGGGCAACAATGGCAAGCATGATCCGAATGGACTTGAGCATTGCCATAGAGGAGAACATCTCGTCATAGTCAATACCATAACGTTGATGATACACCTTAACAATCAGATGGACTTTTAGATCTTCATCTTTCCATCTACGCCCCATCCTTCTCTTTTTTT
>QRFJ01001188.1:0-91141 GCA_006176705.1 Cocos nucifera
GCTAGCATCTGGATCCCAGGATCTACCACTATAGGAATCCCGTTCAATAGCTCCAGGACAATCTTCAATTTATATCGGTACCTGACAAACACTATCAAAGTTGTATCCCACCAAACTTATCAGTTGTCCAAAAATGATTAGACTCAATAGGGGAATTGGCCATGGTCTGCACAAAGAAAAATCAAAAATCTAATTAGTAATTCATCATTAAAACCTAAAGCACTTAAACACTAATTGCAAAAGATTTCTTCAATTTATTCGAATTAGGTAGCCTCTACATCCAAATTCAGGGAATACCCGCTAATTCCTAGTGGGTACTGAAATCCACATCAGATTGTACATAGATCCAACTAATTGTTGCCATCCCATGTACATCTAAACGCGAAGTTTATGAACTAATTGTTCTCCAATAATTCGAGTAATTAAAATTTTGGCCCCAAGCCCTGATCTGTTGGCTTGGCATTCTCAAAAAAATAAGTCCTAGATTAGGTCCGAACCATTAACATGAACCATATTGGCGCCATCATGACCATGACATGACTCAGGCCAAGGTTTGGTTAGGCCCACACTGACCAATCGATGTTAGAAGATGTATCCATAAAGAATCATACAATGAAATTAGTAAATTCCACGTCAATACGATAAGCACCAGGCCTTTGGGCCCTCCTAATGATTATCCATTGATGGACTCATATCATCCACTTTAATGGGAGGCTATGATCCTTCTAATCAAAAGTATAACTATTCAATTTAAGGACCCTAATATTCATCTGGAGTAGAGATTTAAATTTTATAGTGGCAAGTCAGGTAAGATTAACCAGCTTATCATTGATACCTTCCACTAACTTCACCAGTCAGCTTAAGGAGGATTATCTGAATAGGATAGTCTAGGAGCACTCCTAAATCAATCAAACTAATTTACCTAGCTGACATGTGTCAGTTCGAATAGGTTAACGAATCTGATCAAAATCTATCCACCAAGAGCCAGGAAGTTCGATTCAGTGGAGGGTCTCCAGGCTTTGCCTAAGACACCATCAGAATGTGCTAGTAAAGCGAGCTACCAATTAAAAACTACTGGTCAGTTATCTAACATCAAGTTGATTTAATCAGTTTCAATTAGATCAACACCAAACAGTTCGTGCTAAGACCGCGGTACTAAGACAAGTCCATCTTTTTGTCTTGTTAAAGTACAGACTTGACCAACTAGCAACTATGCAATTGGATCTATGAATCCCTTGACCTCAATCTAAGACACATAATATTAGATTTAGTCAATTCTCTATTACTATCCATTCTTTAATCTAAACCCTAGCTCCTACCCAATAATGACCTAATCTTCTATAACCATTAAACCCAATGTGTTTATGATTCGTGTCACAGGATCTTCAAATTATAATCTAGAACCTAATCAATAACTTCTTAATTCTTCATTAAGTTTTGCTAAGGGTTGGGATATTTTGGCTTTTTGAAAATTATTTTCATGTTGTAAAAGTATTTTTACAATATGGTTCTTCAACCAAGTGCATGTTTGATTTATAATAATATGCCAAGAGAAACACAATATGAATTCTACTTTAAATCTAATTTAAAACAAGTGTCATGTAATATGAAAATAGTTTCAAATAATAATCAATCATAAATCTTCTTAGATCACATCTAACATATTTATGAAGATCAAAAGTAGATTAAAATATTTTTAAATTAGATCAATTAATTTCCTTAAATCTAATTTAAAATTTTATGACCAATATTTTAATCAGCACATACTAGGACAAAACTATTCACTAAGATGGGGTAAACCTTACAGCAAGACAACCTTATGATAGTCCATGCAATCTGAAATATTTTATTTTTATATCAATAAAAACTATTTTAAATCTACTTAAATACAAATAAAAATTTAGAGTCAAATCTAAAATTAATCATTAGAAGTCAGATCATTAACATACTAGGACAACCTATTCCACATTAAGAGTAAACCTTACAATAGACAACACCTTACGAAATCGTGAAGATTCTTGAATTATTGTGATTTAGATTTTAATTAGTTAAATTAGATCTAATATTAAGAAATAATCTATTGAATCAGAAAGTCGAGTCAGTATTAAATTATATAAATATTATTATTACTATAGATCCTTAGCGTATGATGCTCACACAGCTTTCCAGACTAAGATACAGCGGTTTAAGTGAGTAACAGAGACTCTTGAAAACTTTTCAAGATTTCATAAGTAAGAAACTAAAAATTTAAATATTTATTAAATGAATATATAATTCCTAAATCTATGATCTATTTATATGATCAGGTACGATATTAAATCAAAATTAAAATCAAATAAGAAAGAAAAAATTATCAAATCAACCTAATTACACAAATCAAATGTAGTATGAAGTAATAGATCAGATCTATTACCCTGAGTAAGTTAAGAATTCTAACTTACTAATCTAGACTGAGATGAGGTCATGAGCCACACACATAGTCTGCCCTATAAGGAGCTCATTCCACAATGAGTCTATGATCCTTTTGCATCTGAAGTAACGATGCTAACAACGGTGAAAATTCGTCACATGTCACGTGTGGATCCATAGTTCATTATATGGGAGCAACGCCTCTGGGTATTGTCATACGCTCGCACGGATCGATGCGAGGTGGCATTGATATCGGGTACGTGAGGGAAATAGCAGTAGCTATCTGCACCGTGCATTTCGAGTCCAGTGGACGATCGTGTCGCAAGGAACACTAGTATCCTGACTCAACACCGATAAGACTTCGAGCCATGTCGATATGATCTATTCCACAGATGAGAGCATACGAGCGCTAGTACATTCATGATTGAGGCGTGAGTACACGTCCGCCATGTGCTTGACATAGGACTTAGTTTGTTAACAGAGAGAGATCTTACACGTAGAGTCGCCACGAGCAGCTATGCATCTATCTGATCGATCCGTTTCGAGTAAGAGTGACCAATCGACTGACTGTAGCGTTATATGAGAAGGTGAAGGTACTCATATAGTCCATGGGAGTGATCGCAGTATACCTTGAGACCTCGCATGCATAGCTGCCGTAAGTACGCCCTTATGATCCGTTGAATAAATCCAGCACCGAGAGAAACGACCATTAACAACTAAAGGGACAGATGATTGTCTAGTTCTATCTTGATGAGCAACAAGAGTTTAATAATCAACATGCGCCATCACAACTAGTGACTGATGTATATAATCTGAATCTACTCAGCACTCTCTATATGTTTATAGAATGATCAGGATTTTTCATCTCGATCAAAGTCTTTATAGTTTCTCAGTCATGATCGCTGAAGCTAGGAAGAAGCCCGATGGAAAGAAGCTTTATCAGAACATGCACGCTAGCAGGAGAAGTTTGTCGCAGGATGAGGTTACAGATAATACACGATCCTTTGCAGTCTGTAACCGTACGCAGAATAAACTTATAGAATCATAATCTCACCTGACATCAGTATTGAGCCACCCAGCAGAATTTTATCCGTTCACTCTGCTCTAAAATAAATAAGTGTGGCCCATAGATGCCAGAATTACGACTGACACCTGTACGATACTTCCTGGGCAAAATTAATAATAATTTAACTAATATCAATAAAATGAGGTTATATATTTCTAATCCATTGTGCTATTCTAGTGTCTGTGATACAGTCATCGATTCTGTTCGAGTTAAATGGTAAAGTGATTAATAGATCATAATTTTCAAGAGTTGAAAATTTAAGACATGAATAATCATTATTAACTCATAAACAGCTCCCGACCATAGGATCATCACGAGGATGGTGATTGATCCGGAAGGTTGGTGTACGATCGCTTCTCTTTAGTAGATGAGTCTTGAGTCTACGGTGTGGAGACACCGGAGCGAGAGTACAGATACTCGTTAGAGAACGAGGGCACTGAGCGTGACCACCTCGAGTAGTCATTAGGGAGTCTACCTTCTCGTCAATGACTGACTCGATGCTGCAGTAGTGTGTCTGGTTCTTTGATCTGAGGTGCATCGGCAGTTCACCTTGAGGGTGTTATAGTTTGACTACACCATTACTCGGTCTCCTAGCCATATGGAACCCTGAGGTGTATGTTGGCTATAGCATGTTCATTGTAGGAACTGGATTGCATCAAGATGGAATCTATCTACCTCGGTGGTAGAGGAGTAGCCCTATGATGATCATGAGAATCAAGTCCAGAAATCCATGGCCATGGTAGAGTGAAATAATAGAAAGAGTTTCTATTTAGATTTTCACATTGGACTCGAATCGAATGATTACATCATATGACAGAGACTAGGGTTTGACGAGTTCACCTTAACCCTAATCTGATCGGGGCTCAAGATAGAAGAACTTAATCACACAGGTAGCTGCACCAAGAGGTTCGCATTCAGCTCTGATGGGTTGCCACCATATACTGCTAGGTGTCACTGGTGGATTTTGGGAGCAATTAGAATGATTTAGATGATCGATCATTCTAGCTGTTCGAATCAGAAGAGTTCTGATCCATCGAAAGGAGTTTCGATGATGTCGATGATAGAGATCATGACATATCCCATTACCATACAGAACTGAACCTAACTGGGTCACACAAACAAGGGTTTGAATCTGGTGATCATCAATTGAACTGATCTAGTTCAATTGATCTGAATGAGATTCAATTAGGTTCAAGGAAATCGTGCTAGCACTCGATTGAACCTAACGTTCTTCTTTTACTATCATAAATAAGTTGTCCTGACTGAGCCAAAGGAGTTTGTGCTCAATCAGAGGCCTTCATATGGTCTGACTGGAGGTTGTCCAAGTCAGAATAAGGTTGTCTTATTTGTAAGACATTACCTGCCATTTTTGGTCACCTGCCATTTCTTGTTCTTTGACTTTGGTCAAAAGTCTACCTTTGACTGGTCAAACGTTGACCATTGACACCTTTGACTTTTGACCACATGTCATGCACCTATTGGAGAGCTGGTGGGGGCCTGTCCCCCTGCCAGAACCTGGCAAGGAGAAGGGCGCACGCCAAGGGTGGCGTGAGCCCAAGTAGGAGGCGCCTAGGAGTCCTTGTTGGACAAGGACTCCACCTCCCTTTTGGATTCCAATCAGAGTTCTACTAAGAATCCAGTTTGACTGGTCTTAGGCACCCTCTAAGGAGGAATCCAGGGGTCTCTATTCCAACCAATCAGATTTAGATCTGATTTCACAAAGGGTTGTGATTGGTTGAGAGGAAGAGGAGTTGGATCACAAGAGGTCTATAAATAAGACCCTGCGCCCAACCCTAATTCTAATGAATAAGATTTCCCCACGCCCCAAGGCTGCCTCTCCCCTCCTTCTCCATGCCATAGTCTCTTCTCCCCTTGCTCTCCACGTCCAAAAGAGTTTTGGACTTTAGGTTGGTGCGATTCAGATCAAGAAAAGGCGATCAAAAGCAAGAAGGCTGCGCTGCTGCAAAAGGACGACTGCAGATCTTCAAAAGAGTTTTGAAGATCCTCCAGATCAGATCCAGATCTGATTTTTGGAGGTGTGATAGAGAAGAAGAGGATCTCCAGATCCAACCCGAGTGGATACCGGTAGAGGCCAGGCGCTTGCGTGGCTAAGATCCAGAACCTTCCGCTGCAATCAGGATCATCTACAGGGTAATAGGATTACCCAAATCAGGTAAATTAAATTTGATTTAATTTATCTTATTTTATTTTATTTATTAAAATAATAAGAATCAGATCTGAAACATATCAAGATCTGATTGAGATCAAGAGAAAAATTTTTGAAATATATCTCTTGATCTGAATCAGATCTGGACGAACCTGGACCGGGAAATCAGGATTTCCCTTCAACTGGTATCAGAGCCATGGTTCTAAAATTGTTTAGATCTGATTTTAATTTTATTTTAATTAGAAAATAAAGTGATTTCAGATGTCACATGAGATGTGATCAGATCTGAAATCAGAAAAAATTAAAATTAAATGATTTGGATCTAAGATTAGAAGATATGCATGACTAGTTCTAGAATAGAATAGTTCTATAGAATAGTCTTGCATGTTTTGATTTAATCTGATTAAATCATATTTTAGATCTTTTATTTACTATTTTTTGATATTATAAGTGTTATAATAACATCTAAAAAATAGTAAATAAAAATTATTTAATTTTAAATATCATATGAGATATGATTGATGCAAGACTAGTTGGAACTACCTAGGTCAAACAACTCACAGTCCCCATAGTGTTAGATATATGTGCCCTAGAAGCCAGAATTGGCTGACACTTGTAATACACTTCTAGGGGCAAAATTATAATTTTGACTATAATTAATAAAATGGGTTATTTTCTATCACACATGTGTATTTAGTGTCTGTGATACATCCTTTGAGTTAATGGTAATGATAATTCATATTTTCAAGAGTTGAAAATTTAAGACATGAATAATCATTATTAACTCATAAACAGCTCCCGACCATAGGATCATCACGAGGATGGTGATTGATCCGGAAGGTTGGTGTACGATCGCTTCTCTTTAGTAGATGAGTCTTGAGTCTACGGTGTGGAGACACCGGAGCGAGAGTACAGGTACTCGTTAGAGAACGAGGGCACTGAGCGTGACCACCTCGAGTAGTCATTAGGGAGTCTACCTTCTCGTCAATGACTGACTCGATGCTGCAGTAGTGTGTCTGGTTCTTTGACCTGAGATGCATCGGCAGTTCACCTTGAGGGTGTTATAGTTTGACTACACCATTACTCGGTCTCCTAGCCATATGGAACCCTGAGGTGTATGTTGGCTATAGCATGTTCATTGTAGGAACTGGATTGCATCAAGATGGAATCTATCTACCTCGGTGGTAGAGGAGTAGCCCTATGATGATCATGAGAATCAAGTCCAGAAATCCATGGCCATGGTAGAGTGAAATAATAGAAAGAGTTTCTATTTAGATTTTCACATTGGACTCGAATCGAATGATTACATCATATGACAGAGACTAGGGTTTGACGAGTTCACCTTAACCCTAATCTGATCGGGGCTCAAGATAGAAGAACTTAATCACACAGGTAGCTGCACCAAGAGGTTCGCATTCAGCTCTGATGGGTTGCCACCATATACTGCTAGGTGTCACTGGTGGATTTTGGGAGCAATTAGAATGATTTAGATGATCGATCATTCTAGCTGTTCGAATCAGAAGAGTTCTGATCCATCGAAAGGAGTTTCGATGATGTCTATGATAGAGATCATGACATATCCCATTACCATACAGAACTGAACCTAACTGGGTCACACAAACAAGGGTTTGAATCTGGTGATCATCAATTGAACTGATCTAGTTCAATTGATCTGAATGAGATTCAATTAGGTTCAAGGAAATCGTGCTAGCACTCGATTGAACCTAACGTTCTTCTTTTACTATCATAAATAAGTTGTCCTGACTGAGCCAAAGGAGTTTGTGCTCAATCAGAGGCCTTCATATGGTCTGACTGGAGGTTGTCCAAGTCAGAATAGGTTGTCTTATTTGTAAGACATTACCTGCCATTTTTGGTCACCTGCCATTTCTTGTTCTTTGACTTTGGTCAAAAGTCTACCTTTGACTGGTCAAACGTTGACCATTGACCCTTTGACTTTTGACCACATGTCATGCACCTATTGGAGAGCTGGTGGGGGCCTGTCCCCCTGCCAGAACCTGGCAAGGAGAAGGGCGCACGCCAAGGGTGGCGTGAGCCCAAGTAGGAGGCGCCTAGGAGTCCTTGTTGGACAAGGACTCCACCTCCCTTTTGGATTCCAATCAGAGTTCTACTAAGAATCCAGTTTGACTGGTCTTAGGCGCCCTCTAAGGAGGAATCCAGGGGTCTCTATTCCAACCAATCAGATTTAGATCTGATTTCACAAAGGGTTGTGATTGGTTGAGAGGAAGAGGAGTTGGATCACAAGAGGTCTATAAATAAGACCCTGCGCCCAACCCTAATTCTAAATGCAATTCAATTGAGAAACCCCACGCCCCAAGGCTGCCTCTCCCCTCCTTCTCCATGCCATAGTCTCTTCTCCCCTTGCTCTCCACGTCCAAAAGAGTTTTGGACTTAGGTTGGTGCGATTCAGATCAAGAAAAGGCGATCAAAAGCAAGAAGGCTGCGCTGCTGCAAAAGGACGACTGCAGATCTTCAAAAGAGTTTTGAAGATCCTCCAGATCAGATCCAGATCTGATTTTTGGAGGTGTGATAGAGAAGAAGAGGATCTCCAGATCCAACCCGAGTGGATACCGGTAGAGGCCAGGCGCTTGCGTGGCTAAGATCCAGAACCTTCCGCTGCAATCAGGATCATCTACAGGGTAATAGGATTACCCAAATCAGGTAAATTAAATTTGATTTAATTTATCTTATTTTATTTTATTTATTAAAATAATAAGAATCAGATCTGAAACATATCAAGATCTGATTGAGATCAAGAGAAAATTTTTGAAATATATCTCTTGATCTGAATCAGATCTGGACGAACCTGGACCGGGAAATCAGGATTTCCCTTCAGTTCCTACCCACCGTATGAGATATGGCATGGTAAGAAACTAAGTCTGACATATTCATAATACTGGGTTCGGGCTTGGGTAGCTCAATTAGGTCTAAGCGGTTGATCAAACCGAATCAAGAGTTGGTTAGATGGGATCAACAATGCTTAAATTGACCAGCCTAATAGGATTAAGTCTGGGTCAAGATCGAGTCACGATCAAGCAAGACCTAATTAGGCTCAGAGGTTAGAGTCTGGATTGTAGGCTAACCCAATTGGTTCTGACTCAATAATTTGGTGTCTAAGGTAAGTTTGGCACATACGACCGACTGGTTTTTAATTGGAAGCTACTCGACCTGAATGCATTCTTGTACGAGTTAATGGCATATTCCTTCCATCGGTCTCACTTACCTGGCCATATCTGTTGACACAGTTCTGATCTGAGGTGGTCAATAATCCGAGCTAACCCATGCCACTAGGTTAGTCATAATTGTTATGACTAAGCCAAGTCTAGTTTAATGAGACCTGAATCAATTCTTCCTAAGAAAAGATTAAGTCTGAGGTCTTCCACCATTGTAGATGTGCGGGCCCTTCCCGGGGTTGATTGTTCTCGGCTGGATACAGTGGCTCAGTTGCACCAGAAAGACGCAACCATGTCTATTAGGCATTGGATGCTATGGGCTGGAGGATGAGTTGGGCTCAATATTTCGGATACGGTGAGAGACTCAATTAGGAATCCAGTCTATGCAAATGGTGGGTCTGACTTAACTAAGGAGTGGATCAATATTTCGGATATAGTGAGATTCATGAATTAGAGATCAAGTTTGGGTGCACCATGATTAGAGAATCATTGAACAAGAGTTGTTCACTCATTGGCTAACCCATCACCAATAACTGTTAGGTGAGGTGATGAGTCAGTTGGTGAGACCGCACCACCCACTAGAAATCATTAATCGTGGAGATTTTCGCATCTCTACAGAGGGAGTGTAGGGATCCGAGAAAATAGTGGAGCTAATTTGTTTAAAAATAAAATTCCTAAACAAATTGGTCAAGTCAAAATTACAGTATCTAACTAGAATCTTTGACTCTCTACAGGAAAATGTCTGCGTCCAACCCATTGGCACGTATCCTGGACACACATAGACTGACTGGACCCAATTATAAAGATTGGCTCAGGAACTACAAAATAGTTTTGGGTTCTGAGAAGTTAACCCATGTTTTAGACCAGGACCCTCCCACCTTACCAGCCCATCCATCTAGTTGAACAGAGAGCATCTCTGGAAAAATGGATTGACGAAGATAATAAGGCCAGATATTACATGTTGGGCTCGATGTCTGATGAGCTCCAGCGCCAACATGAAGATATCGGGACTGCTCGCCAAATGTTGGCTCACCTGCAGGAGATGTTTGGTGAACAGAGTCGCGCAGCCAAATATCAAGTCACGAAAATGACTTTTTAAGGCTAAGATGCGTGATGGGCAGTCAGTCCAAGATCACTGTCTGACAATGATCAAGGACATGGAAGAGCTTGAGAAGCTCGGTGTGAAGTTGGACTTGGACCTGCAGAATGATATTATTCTGCAATCCTTGACTGATGCATATGGGCAATTCATCATGAATTACCACATGCATAAACTTCAGAATTCCTTGGCCGAGTTGAATGAATATGCTGGTTACCGCTGAGCTTTCTATGAAAGGTTCTAAAGGCTCAGTTCTTGCTATGGAATGGACTTCTTCCAAAAGAAAGTCTTATGGAAAGAAAAAGAAGTCTGTGAAAAAGCAAAAGGTGGAAGGATCAAAGAAGAAGAAGGCAGAACCGAAGAAGAAGGCGATGGCAAAGGAAAGTGTTTCCATTGCAACAGCGACGGCCATTGGAAGCGGAACTGCCCTACTTACCTGGCCACCCTGAAGAACAAGAAGGAAGGTCCTTCTGGAGGTATGCTCATTATTCGAGCAAAACGTGAATGCCAAACGACCTAGGGATAGTCCAAACGACAGATATCTATGGCACCTGAGATTAGGTCATATAGCAGAAGATAGGATCAACAAATTGGAGAAAAATGGGCTATTGAGTCCATTGACTTTTGAGTCATATCCAACTTGTGAATCTTGTCTTCAAGGCAAAATGACTAAACTCCCTTTTGTTGGACATGGGGAGAGGGCCACAGATCTCCTTGCCCTAGTACATACTGATGTGTGCGGCCCATTTGATGTGCCGGCTAGAGGCAATTTTGTCTACTTCATTACCTTTACCGATGATCTGTCTAGGTATGGGTATGTGTATCTTATGAGACATACAAGTCTGAAGCTTTTGAAAAGTTCAAAGAATTCAGACATGAAGTAGAAAAACAAACTGGAAAAACCCATTAAGGTTCTTCGATCAGATCGAGGAGGTGAATACCTTAGCCGAGGAATTCCTAGACTATCTTAAGGAAAAATGGCATAGTCTCTCAATGGACTCCACCAGGAACACCTCAACTCAACGGGGTTTCAGAACGGAGAAATCGGACTCTATTGGATATGGTTCGATCCATGATGAGCTTCACAGACCTCCCTGATTTTCTTTGGGGACATTCATTATTAACTTCAATCTATCTTACTGAATAGGGTTCCCTCTAAAACCGTTCCTACCACACCGTATGAGATATGGCACGGTAAGAAACCAAGTCTGAGTCATCTCAGAATTTGGGGTTGTCCGGCTCATGTCAAAAGACAACAAGCGGACAAGTTAGAGTTTAGGTCCTTTAGAGCTCGATTCATAGGATATCCTAAAGAGTCATTAGGATACTATTTCTACATTCCAGAAGACCACAATGTGATTGTGAGTCGACATGCCATATTTCTTGAAAAATAGTTTATTCAAGATAGCGGCATTGGAAAGCAGATTAAGCTTGATGAGAAAGTCTCACAAGCAGAACGAGCTAAGGACCAAGTGGAACCAAATCAGGTTGAGCCAATAAGAACACTACCTCCTCCACCTCGTAGATCGGAAAGAGTTTTCCATCCCCCTGAAAGATACTTAGGTATTATTTCAGAGGATGTAGAGGAAATGTTCCTCATAGGTAATGGTGCTCATGGTGATGATCCCAAAACCTACAACGAGGCGATATCAGATATCGACTCCGAGAAATGGCTTGAGGCAATGCAAGTCAGAAATTGACTCGATGCACTCAAACCAAGTCTGGACCTTGGTAGATCCACCAGAAGGTATAGTACCTATTGGGTGTAAATGGATCTTCAAGAGAAAGATTGGTGCAGATGGGAATGTGGAGACATTCAAGGCTAGACTGGTGGCAAAAGGTTATAGTCAACGCGAAGGCATTGACTATCAGGATACCTTTTCCCCGGTAGCTATGCTAAAATCCATCCGCACATTGCTTGCTGTTGCAGCCTATTTCGATTATGAAATATGGCAAATGGACGTGAAAACGGCATTCCTAAATGGATATCTTGAGGAAGATATCTATATGGAACAGCCGCTAGGTTTCACATCCAGTGATACTGATCACAAGGTTTGCAAGCTGCAAAGGTCCATATATGGACTTAAGCAAGCATCTCGGAGCTGGAACACTCGTTTCAATGATGTGATCAAAAAGTTTGGTTTCATCAAAAATGAAGAGGAACCATGTGTTTTCAAAAGGGTCAGTGGGAGCGCTGTTGTCTTCCTCGTATTGTACGTGGATGACATCCTCCTTATTGGGAATGATATTCCCATGTTGACATCAGTCAAGATGTGGTTGTCCAAGGAATTCTCCATGAAAGACCTAGGTGAAGCATCCTTTATTCTAGGAATTAAGGTCTATAGGGATAGACCGAATAGGATGCTAGGACTTTCACAGAAGATGTACATAGAGGAAGTACTAAAGAGGTTTAGTATGGAAAACTCTAAGAGGGGATTAATACCCTTCAGACATGGTATTCATCTTTCCAAGAAGATGTGCCCCAGCACACCTGAGGAAATAGAACGCATGAGCAAGATCCCTTATGCTTCTGCAATAGGGAGCCTCATGTATGCCATGCTATGTACACGACCTGATATAGCCCATGCTGTGAGTGTCACAAGCAGATATCAGTCAAATCCAGGTGAAGAACACTGGACTTCTGTGAAATGTATCCTTAAGTACTTGAGAAGAACTAAGGATATGATGTTGGTCTTTGGTAATGGAGAACTCCAAGTTCCAGGGATACACAGACTCGGACTTCATGTCCGATATAGATGATCGAAAGTCGACATCTGGCAGACTGTTTGTGCTGGAAGAGTTCCAAGCAAACGGTGATACCATCTCATCCGCGATTACCTTGAGAAAGGTTACGTTGAGGTCAAGAGAGTCAACTCCGCAGATAATGTGGCAGACCCACTTACAAAGCCGTTGGGCCAGCAGAAGATCGAAGCCCACCTTGAGAAGATGGGACTTAGACTTGTAGCCAATTGGCTTTAGGACAAGTGGGAGATTGTTAGATATATGTGCCCTAGAAGCCAGAATTGGCTGACACTTGTAATACACTTCTAGGGGCAAAATTATAATTTTGACTATAATTAATAAAATGGGTTATTTTCTATCACATATGTGTATTTAGTGTCTGTGATACATCCTTTGAGTTAATGGTAATGATAATTCATATTTTCAAGAGTTGAAAATTTAAGACATGAATAATCATTATTAACTCATAAACAGCTCCCGACCATAGGATCATCACGAGGATGGTGATTGATCCGGAAGGTTGGTGTACGATCGCTTCTCTTTAGTAGATGAGTCTTGAGTCTACGGTGTGGAGACACCGGAGCGAGAGTACAGGTACTCGTTAGAGAACGAGGGCACTGAGCGTGACCACCTCGAGTAGTCATTAGGGAAGTCTACCTTCTCGTCAATGACTGACTCGATGCTGCAGTAGTGTGTCTGGTTCTTTGACCTGAGATGCATCGGCAGTTCACCTTGAGGGTGTTATAGTTTGACTACACCATTACTCGGTCTCCTAGCCATATGGAACCCTGAGGTGTATGTTGGCTATAGCATGTTCATTGTAGGAACTGGATTGCATCAAGATGGAATCTATCTACCTCGGTGGTAGAGGAGCAGCCCTATGATGAATCATGAGAATCAAGTCCAGAAGCCCATGGCCATGGCAGAGTGAAATAATAGAAAGAGTTTCTATTTAGATTTTCACATTGGACTCGAATCGAATGATTACATCATATGACAGAGACTAGGGTTTGACGAGTTCACCTTAACCCTAATCTGATCGGGGCTCAAGATAGAAGAACTTAATCACACAGGTAGCTGCACCAAGAGGTTCGCATTCAGCTCTGATGGGTTGCCACCATATACTGCTAGGTGTCACTGGTGGATTTTGGGAGCAATTAGAATGATTTAGATGATCGATCATTCTAGCTGTTCGAATCAGAAGAGTTCTGATCCATCGAAAGGAGTTTCGATGATGTCGATGATAGAGATCATGACATATCCCATTACCATACAGAACTGAACCTAACTGGGTCACACAAACAAGGGTTTGAATCTGGTGATCATCAATTGAACTGATCTAGTTCAATTGATCTGAATGAGATTCAATTAGGTTCAAGGAAATCGTGCTAGCACTCGATTGAACCTAACGTTCTTCTTTTACTATCATAAATAAGTTGTCCTGACTGAGCCAAAGGAGTTTGTGCTCAATCAGAGGCCTTCATATGGTCTGACTGGAGGTTGTCCAAGTCAGAATAGGTTGTCTTATTTGTAAGACATTACCTGCCATTTTTGGTCACCTGCCATTTCTTGTTCTTTGACTTTGGTCAAAAGTCTACCTTTGACTGGTCAAACGTTGACCATTGACCCTTTGACTTTTGACCACATGTCATGCACCTATTGGAGAGCTGGTGGGGGCCTGTCCCCCTGCCAGAACCTGGCAAGGAGAAGGGCGCACGCCAAGGGTGGCGTGAGCCCAAGTAGGAGGCGCCTAGGAGTCCTTGTTGGACAAGGACTCCACCTCCCTTTTGGATTCCAATTAGAGTTCTACTAAGAATCCAGTTTGACTGGTCTTAGGCGCCCTCTAAGGAGGAATCCAGGGGTCTCTATTCCAACCAATCAGATTTAGATCTGATTTCACAAAGGGTTGTGATTGGTTGAGAGGAAGAGGAGTTGGATCACAAGAGGTCTATAAATAAGACCCTGCGCCCAACCCTAATTCTAAGTGAATTCAATAGAGATTTCCCACGCCCCAAGGCTGCCTCTCCCCTCCTTCTCCATGCCATAGCTTCTTCTCTCCCTCTTGCTCTCCACGTCCAAAAGGTGTTTTGGACTTAGGTTGGTGCGATTCAGATCAAGAAAAGGCGATCAAAAGCAAGAAGGCTGCGCTGCTGCAAAAGGACGACTGCAGATCTTCAAAAGAGTTTTGAAGATCCTCCAGATCAGATCCAGATCTGATTTTTGGAGGTGTGATAGAGAAGAAGAGGATCTCCAGATCCAACCCGAGTGGATACCGGTAGAGGCCAGGCGCTTGCGTGGCTAGATCCAGAACCTTCCGCTGCAATCAGGATCATCTACAGGGTAATAGGATTACCCAAATCAGGTAAATTAAATTTGATTTAATTTATCTTATTTTATTTTATTTATTAAAATAATAAGAATTAGATCTGAAATATTTTAGATCTGATACAGATTAAAGAGAAAAATTTTTGAAATATATCTCTTGATCTGATCAGATCTAAATGAACCTAGACTGGGAAATCAGGATTTTCCTTCATCCTCATCCTCTGATTTTTGCACACCACAAACCTCTCCCAATGATCTATATTTCACAAAAAAATCATAACAAAATTCGTCCAATAAATAGAGAAAAAGAAGAGTCCAAGTTAGATCAAAATCCTAGACTAGAAATATCCAAACATGGAAAGTTATTAGGGCACCCAACTCTTGGGCGCCTCCTCCATAATTATTGGCATGGACTAGCAAGGAAGGGTGCATAAAAAAGAAGATTATTTTCATGGAATATGAGAAGAATTAATTAAAAGAGGAGGCGGCACTCCGGGGAAGGTATTTTGGTCAATAAGGATTCAATCTCATAGAATCCTAAGCAAAACTAACTCCTCTTTTGACTTGGTCTTCCAACAAATTTTCTTATGAGAAAAGTCGGAGAGTAAGAGGGCATAAGAAGCCATGGATGTGGAGAATTTTTATGTAAGAAACAAAACAAAAAGGGCATGGGGCATGAGGATTAAGTGGTGTAAGTGATAGGGTGTCTTAGTCACACAAGGACTCCTATTTTGACTTGGTCAAACATGATCTTTTAACTAAATAAAATCAAGATTAGACTAACCTAATTAAATAAGACCCTAACCCATTTAAGAACTTAAATAAATTAGATTAAATTAGATTTAATTTTGATTTATTTTCTAATAAAATTAGAAAATTAGGTTAATCCGAGTCCTAGTTAGACTAGGACTAGTTCTTCCTTGCACTTGGCTTATCTAATAAACCAATTGAACTTGATCCAATCAAGCCCAAATCAAATCTAATTTAATAATATTTAATTATACCTAATCTCAATCTATTAGCTTAATCAAATTAAGTCAATTAGTAATCCAATTGCTAATCAATCCTCCTATAATACTTGCACTTTGTTAAACATCAATCATACTGATTGTTTAACCCTAGAACGATTCTTAACCATTGATCAACCATCTGATCAGATTGTAAGCTCTAATGTGTGTGATCTCATAGGTTCGAACCTAAGTCGATAGTAGAGGAATAAATTTTTGTACCAATCAAAGTAATCATCTAGTAATAATATCCGATGGTCGGATCGGTCGAAGGTGTAGAACACCATCCTTAGAATCCAAGCGGATATAGTTTTCATATAATTCATCTCCTTGACCGCAATGCTCATAGGATATCTCAGTGTTCAACTGTCAACTCTGATTAGGTTGTCCATATTGTATTTCAAAATATCAAATCCATCTGATGGATTATCCTGGCCAAGATTTTGTTATATTGAAATACAGTGATACATTTTTCTCTAACTCTTGGAGTGGTCAATTCCATCATGATCACACTCTGACTTTACAAGTACTTAACTGTGCCTAGAAGTCTTCCATTATTGAATTAGAAATTTAGTTAGTCCGATACCAAAGCATAGTGATTTGCTTGTAAGTCACTGAGGTGATCTCAGATCTAAGGGATACTTATACCAATATCCCATTAGAGACATTCTCGATCGTAGAATGCTTTGAAGTTGGTCACGTTCAATGATGATGTACCCATACATCTCATCTGTATGCCATACCAGTGTCTCCACACTTCTTGGTTAAGAGGACAACCAACCTATATGGCATGTAGCGACCTATGCTCGACAGACGCTGTTGTCCTAATTAACAACCTATCATTTGGTCGTGAATAAATTTAAGGACTAATCGATAAATCCTCTCTTTATCGAAACTAAACCATCATAAGGACTTCATCACAATAATGGAGTTTATTAGAAGATATAAACTTATGATGAAAAAGTTGCCAAAATATTTTTATTAATTAATAAATTAATTATAATTATAAAATAGATCAACCTTCAACAGGCTGACGATTGGCTTTAGGACATAATTCCCAACATGCACCTGGTCTATATCGGTATCCACTCAAACAGGATCTAAATATCTTCTTCTCATGAATCTCTCCTCCAGAAAGTAGATCAGGATCTAATTTGAAAAGCCTTCAAAATGACTTTTGAGAGCAGCCTGTTCGTCTCACAAACATCGTCGCATAGATGCTGAATCTTATGCCAAAAATCTTAGACCTTCAACTCAGATTTATGCCTAACCTTTTACGCATGTAGAAGAGAGGGAGAGAAAGGATAGAGGGAGTGTGAATATCAGAGGGAAGGCTCCTTTGGGTGTAGAAAAAATAAATTTTCATTGCAATTTTGTGAGAAGAGTTGTTATACAAGACATAGCACCATAAAGAGTCCATTTTTTATCAAAAAGCTTATTAATTCAACCATTGGGACTCTTGGATTTGATATCCATTGAAAACCCCAGATCCCATCTAGTTTTGACACCAAAAATCCATCTGGAAGGTGGGGGCATGAAAGGATAAGGAAGAGTCCATGTGCGTCTAGGACTCTTCTCTTAAGAGTTTGATCCAAATTAAACTCTATCAAAACTCAGTCTAGGAACCTATAAAAATCATAAATTTTTGCACACCTAAAGAAAAACTCATGTCTTATCACATATCTAAAAAATAAAAAAAAATAATTTTTAAAAAATTTTCTAAAATTCTTTGATCATGTGACCCTCAATTCTCTTAATTAGGTCAACTATTGACCCTAGTTCAATTGCACTAGGAATTAATTTAATTTTCATAACTAATCTGACATGAACTTATTTTAGTTAGATGAAAACAAATCAATTCAAGATACAAAAATGAGTCAAATCAAATTTGACTCTGTTGCAATAAATTAGAAAGATTACAGAAGGAGAAAGTTAGGCTCAATTGTGTGCTAGCACGATTACCTTGAACCTGATTGGATCTAATCCAAATCAATCGAACTAGATTATCTCAATTGATGATATCTAGATCCAAACCCTTATTTGTGTGACGTAGTTTGGTTCAGTTTTGTATGGTAATGAGACATGCAAAATCTCCATGATCGATATCATCGAAATACCTTTCCATGGACCAAAACTTTTCTGATTCATATAATTAGAATTATCGATCATCAAAGTCATTCTAATTGCTCCTAAAATCCATCAGTGACACCTAGAAGTATATGGTGGCAACCCATCAGAAGTGAATGTGAACCTCTCAGTGTAGCTACCTATGTGATTGGGTTCTTCTATCTTAAGCTCGATAGGATTAGGGTTAAGGAGAACTTGTCAAACCCAATATCTATCATATGAATTAATCATTCGATTCGAGTCCTCTATGAAATCCTTATAGAAACTCTTTGTATGATCTTTACTCTACCATGGCCATGAGCTTATGGGCTCGATTCTCATGATCATCATAGGGCTACTCCTCATCTACCGAGGTAGATAGATTTCTTATTGGTGCAATCCAATTTCTATAATGAACGTACTATAGCCAACATACACCTTAGGATTCTGAATGGCTAGAAGACCGAGTTATGGTGTAGTCAAACTATGACACCCTTAAGGTGAATTGCCGATGCACGTCATATCAAATAATCAGATACACTACTACAACATTGAGCCAGTCATCAACAAGAAGATAGACTTCCTTATGAATGCTCGAGGTGGTCTTGCTCAGTGTCCTCATTCTCTAATGAGTACCAGTACTCTCGCTCCAGTGTCTCCACACCATAGACTTAAGATACATCTATTAAGGTGATCATACACCAATGGCAATCACCATCCTTATGATCACTTAAGCAGTTTATGAGTTAATTATGAAAATTCATGTCTTAAATTTTCAACTCTGAAAATATGAATTACTACAAACAAGTCTTGTTTGTTTAGATATATGTGCCCTAGAAGCCAGAATTGGCTGACACTTGTAATACACTTCTAGGGGCAAAATTATAATTTTGACTATAATTAATGAAATGGGTTATTTTCTATCACACATGTGTATTTAGTGTCTGTGATACATCCTTTGAGTTAATGGTAATGATAATTCATATTTTCAAGAGTTGAAAATTTAAGACATGAATAATCATTATTAACTCATAAACAGCTCCCGACCATAGGATCATCACGAGGATGGTGATTGATCCGGAAGGTTGGTGTACGATCGCTTCTCTTTAGTAGATGAGTCTTGAGTCTACGGTGTGGAGACACCGGAGCGAGAGTACAGGTACTCGTTAGAGAACGAGGGCACTGAGCGTGACCACCTCGAGTAGTCATTAGGAAGTCTACCTTCTCGTCAATGACTGACTCGATGCTGCAGTAGTGTGTCTGGTTCTTTGACCTGAGATGCATCGGCAGTTCACCTTGAGGGTGTTATAGTTTGACTACACCATTACTCGGTCTCCTAGCCATATGGAACCCTGAGGTGTATGTTGGCTATGAGCATGTTCATTGTAGGAACTGGATTGCATCAAGATGGGATCTATCTACCTCGGTGGTAGAGGAGTAGCCCTATGATGATCATGAGAATCAAGTCCAGAAGCCCATGGCCATGGCAGAGTGAAATAATAGAAAGAGTTTCTATTTAGATTTTCACATTGGACTCGAATCGAATGATTACATCATATGACAGAGACTAGGGTTTGACGAGTTCACCTTAACCCTAATCTGATCGGGGCTCAAGATAGAAGAACTTAATCACACAGGTAGCTGCACCAAGAGGTTCGCATTCAGCTCTGATGGGTTGCCACCATATACTGCTAGGTGTCACTGGTGGATTTTGGGAGCAATTAGAATGATTTAGATGATCGATCATTCTAGCTGTTCGAATCAGAAGAGTTCTGATCCATCGAAAGGAGTTTCGATGATGTCTATGATAGAGATCATGACATATCCCATTACCATACAGAACTGAACCTAACTGGGTCACACAAACAAGGGTTTGAATCTGGTGATCATCAATTGAACTGATCTAGTTCAATTGATCTGAATGAGATTCAATTAGGTTCAAGGAAATCGTGCTAGCACTCGATTGAACCTAACGTTCTTCTTTTACTATCATAAATAAGTTGTCCTGACTGAGCCAAAGGAGTTTGTGCTCAATCAGAGGCCTTCATATGGTCTGACTGGAGGTTGTCCAAGTCAGAATAGGTTGTCTTATTTGTAAGACATTACCTGCCATTTTTGGTCACCTGCCATTTCTTGTTCTTTGACTTTGGTCAAAAGTCTACCTTTGACTGGTCAAACGTTGACCATTGACCCTTTGACTTTTGACCACATGTCATGCACCTATTGGAGAGCTGGTGGGGGCCTGTCCCCCTGCCAGAACCTGGCAAGGAGAAGGGCGCACGCCAAGGGTGGCGTGAGCCCAAGTAGGAGGCGCCTAGGAGTCCTTGTTGGACAAGGACTCCACCTCCCTTTTGGATTCCAATCAGAGTTCTACTAAGAATCCAGTTTGACTGGTCTTAGGCGCCCTCTAAGGAGGAATCCAGGGGTCTCTATTCCAACCAATCAGATTTAGATCTGATTTCACAAAGGGTTGTGATTGGTTGAGAGGAAGAGGAGTTGGATCACAAGAGGTCTATAAATAAGACCCTGCGCCCAACCCTAATTCCAATGAGATTAGATCCCACGCCCCAAGGCTGCCTCTCCCCTCCTTCTCCATGCCATAGTCTCTTCTCCCCTTGCTCTCCACGTCCAAAAGTGTTTTGGACTTTAGGTTTGGTGCGATTCAGATCAAGAAAAGGCGATCAAAAGCAAGAAGGCTGCGCTGCTGCAAAAGGACGACTGCAGATCTTCAAAAGAGTTTTGAAGATCCTCCAGATCAGATCCAGATCTGATTTTTGGAGGTGTGATAGAGAAGAAGAGGATCTCCAGATCCAACCCGAGTGGATACCGGTAGAGGCCAGGCGCTTGCGTGGCTAAGATCCAGAACCTTCCGCTGCAATCAGGATCATCTACAGGGTAATAGGATTACCCAAATCAGGTAAATTAAATTTGATTTAATTTATCTTATTTTATTTTATTTATTAAAATAATAAGAATCAGATCTGAAACATATCAAGATCTGATTAAGATCAAGAGAAAATTTTTGAAATATATCTCTTGATCTAATCAGATCTGGACGAACCTGGATCGGAAAATCAGGATTTCCCTTCAATTTATCTGATTAATAAAAATAATATCTATCAATTAGGTAAAAATTGACTAATAGGATTAGGTCATCTAATTTTTGTCTTTTAGAAATTCTTTTGGGTCCCAAATTTTTGATTTTTGAGTTCAACTGAGTTATGATAGAGTTTGATTTGGATCAAACTCTTGAGAGAAGAGTCCTAGGTGCAGTGGACTCTTCTTATCTACTCATGCCACCACCTTGTAGATTGATTTTTGATGTCAAAATCAGATGGGATCTAGGGATGTTCATGGAGATCAGGTCCAAGAGTCCCAATGGTCGAATAAATGAGGATTTTGATCAAAGAGGGACTCTAACTTGGCGCTATGCTTTTGTATAAGAACCCTTGCGCCAAGGCTCTTCATGAAAGAAATAATATTTCAAACCCAAAGGCTATCGCCCCTTCCATCTTCCATGCCCTCTTTGATCCTCTCTCTCCCCTTCTTCTAAGTGCCAAAGGTTGGAAATAAATCTGAGAAGAAAATCCAATCAAATTTGTGAACAGTTCAGCATCTAAGCGACGGTGTTCGTGAGACGGACAAGCTACATTCAAAAATTCTTTTAAAGGACTTTTAGATTAGATTCAGATCAAATATTTGAAGAAAAGATTCATGAGGAGAAGACATCTAGGTCCTACCTGAGTGGATACCGATAGAGGACAGGCATGTGTGTGGCTCCTTCCAGAACCTTAGGATAGATCAGGATCATCATAAGATAATCTAATTACCCAAAATATAAGGTATAAAATTAATTAGATTTAATTTTATTTTTAATCTTAATATCAGATCATAAAGGATCAAATTTGAGAAATCTCAGATCTACTTAGGATCCTAGAAAAAAAAATTTTAAAATATTTCTTTAGATCCAATTAGATCTGAACGATCTTGTGCCGTGAAATAGGATTTTTCTTCATAACTCTGGGTCAAGATTGAATTACATTGAGATGTAACTTGATCAAGTTACATCTCAAGATCTAATTTGGCTCTACAGTTCGAGCCTAAATTATAGGCTAATCCGATTGATTTTGAGTCACTAATTTGGTATCTAAGATAAGTCTGATAGATACAATCGATTGATTTTTAATTGGAAGTTACTCGATCTGAATGCATTCTTGTCGAGTTAGTAGCATATCTCTTCCACCGGTCTCACTTACCTAACCATTTGTATCGACCCAGTTCTGATTTGAGATGGCTAACAATTCGAGCCAACCCATGCCACTAGGTTAGTCATTATTGTTATCACTAAGTCAAGTTTAAAGAGACCTAAATTAAATCTTCCTAAAAAAATACTAAGTCTAAGGTCCTCCATCATTGTAGATGTGCGGGCCCTTCTTGGGATTGATTGTTCTCGGCTGGATACAATGATTTAGTTATATAGAGAAGATGCAACCATGTCTATTAGGTATTGGATGATATGGGTTAGAGGATGGATTGGGCTCAATATTTTGGATACGATGAGAGATCCATTCAGAAATCTAATTCATGCAAATGATGGATCTGACTTAACTAAGGAGTGGAGCAATATTTCAGACGTGATAGGCTTCATGAATTAGAGATCAGGTTTGGATGCACCATGATTAGAGAATCATTAGACAAGAGTTGTCCACTCATTAGTTGACCCATCACCAATAGCTATTAGGTGAGGTGGTGAGTCAGTTGGTGGGACCACACCATCCACTAGAAATCAATAATAATTGAGATTTTTGCATCTCTATCAAGAAAGTGTAAGCATCTGAATAAATAGTGATAGCCTAATTTATTTAGAAATAAAATTTCTAAATAAATTGTTTAAGACTAATTACAAAATCTAAGTAAAAACTTTGACTCTCTATAGGAAAATATCTTCATCCAACCCACTAGTCTGTATCCTAGACACCCCTAGGCTGACCAGACCCAACTGCAAGGATTGGCTCTTAATTTTCAAAATAGTTTTGGATTTTGATTAGTTGACTCATGTGTTGGAACAGGATCCTCCCACTTTACCAGCATGTCCGTTCGCTGATCAGAGAGCATCTCTGGATAAATGGATGGATGAAGATAACAAAGTTAGGTATTATATGTTGGGCTCGATGTCTGATGAGCTCTAGCACCAACATGAAGATATTAAGACTAGCCATCAAATATTGGCTCATCTACAAGAGTTGTTTGATGAATAGAGTCATGCAGCTAAATATCAAGTCACTAAAAGTCTTTTTAAGGCTCAGATGTGTGATGGGCGTGCAGTCGGTCCAAGATCATTGTCTGATGATGATCAAGAACTTAAAAGAGCTTGAGAAGCTTGGTGTCATGTTAGATCAGGACCTACAGATTGATATAATTCTATAGTCTTTGACTAATGCATATGGACAGTTCATCATGAGCTATCATATGCATAAACTTCAAAATACCTTGGATGAACTTATGAATATGCTGGTTACTGCTGAGCTCTCTATGAAAGGTTCAAGTATGAGCTTAGGTATGGTACTCTCAAGCCTTAGAAGTAGGTGGAAAGAGAGCAAGGAGCGAATGGAATCAACCATCGAAAAGCTTCGGCGAATGTTTCAGAAGGGCTGGCTTGGATCCTATTAGAAGAGCAAGCCCGAGCTGCAAAAGAGCAAGAACATGAGCCAGCTCGAATTCTGAGAGAGCTGGCTCGAACAGAAGTCTAGAAAATGTATCTGGCTGATATGCTGAAAGAGCTAGCTTGATTCCTATTAGAGCCAACTTGAGTGAAAGTCGAGCCAGCTCGAACCCTGAGAGAGCCGGCTCGAGCAGTAGAACAGAGAGTGGTGATTCGGGCTCTCGTAGGAGACATCACTGTTGAGTCGACCCGACTGCTAACTGAGCCAGCTCGAGTAATGAACAAAATAGAATGTAGTTTCTATTCTGGCCTAGGATTGGGTTGATCCTAGGAACTTAAAGCCTTGGTTTGTAAGATCCTAAGGAGGCTAACCTATGGATTGGACTAGACTTTGTCCAATGGGTGTGTGCATAGAAGACATGGATGTACATGGGCTTGGAAAGTGCATCACATTAGGTTAGCTAGGAGAGTTCTTTAGGTTAGATCATATTTGACCAGGTATATATACTCTGTAATGAGTTTTGTAAACTAAGCATGTATTGCCGTCCACAACGTCCCAAGCATCATCTACCTCTGATACCAAGTTGTAGACCCATGATATTGCTTAAACACCAATCATCCTTGACATCATAAGCATTGATACCATATTGCGGAAGCCCCTGATCTTTAGCACGGACCTGAAGGAACCTGTGACGTTCTTTATGGGCAGCAAACCATAGATCCAACACTTAGATCTATGCTGGGACACCTCCCTCCTCGGGCTTGAGGGAGGCGTCCCCTCTCTCTAGGGCTTCTTCAAGAACCTAGGGCAACAACTCTAGAGAGAAGAGAAGAAGAAAGAATTGAGGGAGAAAAGATCAATATTGATTCCACTCTTTAAAACCCTAATACAACCTATGTATTTATACATAGATATTAGGTCCGACCAAAACTCCCCTTGGCTAACCTAATACATGAAAGCACTCACCGAGCCCATGTACACCCATGTCTCCCATGCTCTCATCCAGTAGATCTAGACCCGACCCATACATGAGTTAGCTCGCTTAAGACCTCTTGAACCAAGCCTTAAGACCTTAGGATCAACCCAGACCCTAGCCTAAAATAGACCCTCGCATAACTCTACCCGTGCACTGAGCCGACTCAATCTCAGCACTGAGCCGGCTAAGTTCCACTGGGTTGGCTTAGTCTAAAATTAAGCTAGCCTAGTTTTGTGTCGCGCCAATAGTTCTGAACGCTAGCTCTCTATTTTGCCTATGCTCTGAGACTTAGCTGATCCAATTTTGGACTGAGTTGGCTAACCGATAGAAAATCTTCTTTCTACAGTCTTGATTCTTCAGCTTTGGTTCCTTGCTTCATTTTATATCCTAGGTCTCCGAAGCACCAACCAAGCCCCTGGAATCTTCGAAGCCATCACCGTGACTCCTCCGGTGGCATCTCAAGGCTTAGCAGCACCATAAATCCTCATAATCTCCACCTTGGTGCCCTAAGCCTTAGCAAATCTCTCGGCAATTCCCTCTTGCATGATCCCACTATCCCTGCGCACTCGATAGCACCTGTGCAAACATCTTCTCTGCCAATCTTCTTTAGCTATTGTGCACCTTTGAGGCCTTTGGGATGACCATCTCCACCGCTGAAGACTTGTGCTTGCTTCTTGGCACCACCCTAAAATTGTAGGATTCCTTCTGCTTGGTAGTTGCATCACTTTCTCTAAATTTTCCTAAAGAACCTATAGCATTTCTGTACCAGTAAATGCTATACCACCTGACACGATCTCCTTAGAGCCATACTTGTCCACCTGCACACGTCGCTCCACTTGAAACTATGCATCACTAGCGCTCTAAACTCATGCCAATTTTTTTCTCCACTTATGAAGCCACCACTATGGAGCTCCACCTTATCCGAAGTCCACCTGATGCCATAGAAGTTGACTCTATCACCAAGTCCCTCGAGGCCGATCACTCAATGCTGCACTTCTGAGCCTGCTACTACACCTCAAACACCATCGCTGGTCCTTCGAACCCTCCGCACTCTGTGGCCCCCTTCGAAGCTATCTCGGATACCTCTACAATCCGTGGGTACCTCCAAAATCTAAAAGCTCATCCAATTCTTCTGAATCTAGTGACTGAATCCTAGAAAATTCCATCCTAGTCCTTCTCTTCTACCCCTAAACAAGTTATTACCTCAGTTATGCCAGGAGAACCATCCTCCACCTGAACCGCGACTCTTCCTGGTGTCCTTCCAGAAGAAACCTGATTCATGATACTTTTGGCTGCTTGATTCCCCTGATGCTCCTTGAGACCTCCTTGCTCTTCGTGAGACCTACACCTGATCTTCTAGAGATGCCCCTGACACCACCTACTGAGATACCTCCCTTGACTGCAACACCACCAAGCCTCTCTCAGCCCTCTGCCTCTAGGGATGTGCTACTGTACTACTCCAATGCTCCTTCGCCTTGTCTCTATGCCACTCTACTGCCATCCAGCTATAATCTATTGGACCCTCATTGATCATCCATCTCCATTATCCTCAAGGCTCCACAAATCTATGTGTCGAACCACTGAATAAATCCCCGACTACTTTCCCACCTTTCCATTACCAAAGCTTGTATAGTCGCTTCTTCAGCCTTCCTTCGACCATTATCCCTTGGGAAACCTCTCTTCAACAGCCCTACACTGTCGATCTTTCTAGAGAACCTTGATGCTCTCTACTGAGATACCTTCCTCAGCTACTGCATCACCAAGCCTCTCTCAACCCTGCATCCTCAGAGAAATACTACTGCAGCACTCGAGCACTCCTTGCCTGTCACATGACCATCATACACCCCGGCCTTTCCACCAAGATCGATCAGCAAATCATGCATCCACTCCTTCTATCCTAGAAAAATCTCTTTCCGTTAATCCTCTAAACCTTCACATTCAACCCACCGGTCCCGATTGGCCAAACCACAGCAACAATAAGATAGATTTGAGACATACCATGGAATTCTTGTGCAGATTTTTGATTTCACCTTGTACGACTTCTCCTTTGCTTCCATGCACCATCAGGCTCTGAAACTTGACTCTGATAACATATTGCCATCCACAACATCCTAAGTATTACCTAGCTCTGATACCAAATTGCAGACCCATGATCTCGCTCGAACACCAATCATTCTGGACATCACAAGCACCGATACCATGTTGTGAAAGCCCCTGATCTTTAGCACGGACCTGAAGAAACCTATGACATTCTTTATGGGTAGCAAACCATCGATCCAACACCTAGATCTATGCTGGGGCACCTTTCTCCTTGGGCATAAGGGAGGTGCCCTCTCTCTTTAGGGCTTCTTCAAGAACCTCGGGCAATAACTCTAGAGAGAAGAGAAGAAGAGAGAATTAAGGGAGAAAAGATCTGTATTGATTCCACTCTTTGAAACCCTAATACAACCTATGTATTTATACATAGCCAGTAGGTCTGATCAAAAACTTTTCTTGGCTAACTCAATACATGAAAGTACTCATCAAGCTCATGTACACCCATGTCTCCTATGCTCTTATCCTCTAGGTCTAGACCTAACCCATACATGAGTTATCTTCCTTAAGACCTCTTGAACCAAGCCTTAAGAACTCAGGATCATCCTAGACCCTAGCCTAAAACAGACCCTCGCATAACTCTGCCCGTGCACTAAGTCGGCTCATTCTCAACATTGAGTCGGCTAAGTTCCACTGGGTCGACTCAGTCTGAAACTGAGCCAACCCAATTTTGTGCCATGCTAGTAGTTCCAAATGCTCAACTCTCTATTTTGCCTGTGCTCTAAGACTTAGATAACCCAATATTGGACTGAGCTGGCTAACTTGTAGAAAATTTTCTTTCTATAGTCTTGATTCTTCGACTTTGGTTTCTTGCTTAATCTTATGTCTCAGATCTCTGAAGCACCATCCAAGCCCCTGGAATCTCCAGAGCCATCACCATGACTCCTTCCGTGGCCTCCCAAGGCTTGGATGCACCACGAATCCTCATAGCATGGAATCAATACAAGCCTTTTCTCCCTAAAATCTCCTTTCCTCTCTCGTTCTCTCTCTTTTCTCCATGCCCTAAAGTTTGCTATGGTTTCAATAGAAAGGCCATCCTTTTTCTTGGATCCTTGTTGGTATTTTTGCAAGAATCGAGCGCAAGGATTGTTCCCAACTGATTGATATCAGAGCAGCCATCTGGAACAATAATTGGTATCAGAGCCCAGTTGTTAGATCTGGTAGAGAAAAAGTCAAAACTTCACCTGGTGTTGTGATAAGGTGCTGAACATATTCCTTTGAACACTTTTTATTCTCTTTTGTGTTTGGTTATTGGAATCTAGTTGGGATGGCATCGAGTACCATCAAGGCGGACTTTGGAAAGTTTGATAGCAAGGATAACTTTAGTCTTTGGTAGTAAAGGATGAAGAACCTACTAGTGCAGAATACAATCTACAAGGTCTTGACTCGCGAAAGATCGAAAAAAAATTTTGTTGAAGAGTAGGAGAAACTTGAAGAGATAGCCTTTAGTATGATTCATTTGTGCCTCGCTGATGAAGTTCTATCAGAGATTAACATGGAAACCATGCCGAAGGAACTTTAGCAGAAACTAGAGAACACGTATTTGGACAAGAACATGATAAATAAGCTATAGTTAAAGAAGCAGCTGTACAGTTTGTGGATGCCCAAAGGAGGAGACCTAGTTTTCTACATCCAGAGATTCAATCAATTTTGCTCGAATGTTATGAGCCCTGATGTAAAGATTAATGAGGAGGATAAAGCTCTTCTGTTGTTGTGTTCGCTACCAACAGCATATAATAGTCTCATTACTACTTTCGTGTATGGAAAGGATACATTAAACTTCGAGGAGGTGGTTGGAGTTCTCAAGTCGAACGAGTAGTGAGAGAGGCTAGTTGGAGAAAATTCTAATTCAGAGGTGCTTTCTATGAATGAGATTTAAGGAAGGCCTAAGGAGAGAACCAGAGACAAATCTAAAGGCAGATCAAAGTCTTGAGGAAATCAAAAGGCATGAAAATGTTACAAGTGTCATCAACCTGATCATACTAAAAGATATTAGTGTAGAATCTGGTTGACGCCAGAGTAGAGCTAGAGTGGAGAAGATGAGGTCACCACCGAAGACCTGCAAAATAAGATCCCATCTAGAGTCGGGGGTCGCGACTTCGGTAGGACCATCCGACGATCAAGTCAGCTTTTCTAGTCAATAGAAATGGAGTGCTCAGGAAAGAAAGTGATAGAGTATTGAGAAGAAGAAAAGAGCTTAGAAAAAATATATCTGGAGGGTCTCCATTATAGACAGAGTGTGTAACAAACTGATGGTGACAGCCATAACCATCTGGTAGTGGGCCGCTCGGGGCCACAGGATGTTTGTTATGTAGAGTGGTGTCCATTGTCATGACTTGCATGTTGAGAGTGGTGTCCATTATCGTGACTTGCCCGTTGAGAGTGATGTCCATTGGGGATTAATAGTCGATGTTCAGATAAAGTTGCACTGGTGGTGAAGAGCTCCAAGTCATGATGGTTTTAGAGAAGTTCAGACTCCTTTAGGGTCATTTGCATGTAGGTCGACTTGCATTGTATTGAGAGCCGAACTTGCATAGATAATGTGGTCCTTCTAGGTGACAGCAGGGGACTCGACAAAAAGGAATTCTCCTTATCGATCGATGGAATCCAGCTATAAAGAGTGCAAAAGGCTTGTGATTGAAGGAGTTTGGAAGGGGATCTAATGGAGGAGTCCAAAAGGAGTTTGACTTGCAGAGAAGCCCGACTGAAGGAGAAGTCCGAAAGGAGGAGACTTGCAAAGAAGTCCAGTCAAAGGAGAAGTCTAGGAAGAGGAGACTTGTAGAGAAGCCCTATCGAAGGAGAAGTCCGGAAGAAGGAGACTATCTTGGAAAGAATCGAAGCCACGATTGAAGCTCTCCTGCAATTATAAGTTTCATTCGACCGAACACCAGACCAAGCTTCGACAAGAGTGGGGTTTACCCCTATCAATAGTCCTCCTACTCCTAAGTTTGAAGTACGAAGGATCGGAGTACCCAAAGGCGACCGCCAAAGCTCTTTTCCGATTTCGTGTTGGCACCAAAACTTCTTGAATACAAAATGATTTGAAAAGATAATTTTTGAAGCTCCCACTAGAACCCAGCACTAGGTACAATGCATTTAATATCCTGCCAGCCACCAGCCGCACGCCATGATGAGTGGGACATGCATCACCCGAGGATCGATGGGAGAAGGTCCATCATTGTAGCCGTCTTGAGCTCTACATGTTATTTAAATCTATCTCCTTCTCTTGAAGCCTCACTTCTTCTCAATCTCTTCTCGTTCTTCCTCCAGAGTCCCTCTTCCTATCCGAGAGTTCTTTGCCTCTCTTCTCTATTCCTTCAGTCCGTAAGTGCTTTCCTACCCGATTTCTACCTTGCCCGTCGTTCTGTTGCTTTCTTCGATTGATCTCAGTTAGTTTCACAATCTTTCCTTGATTATTTTAATATCCTTTGTGCTTCCCCCTTTTGGTTTCTTTAAGAAGATTTTACTCCTTATTTTCTCAACTTTTTTGGGACTTTTCAATCGAATGTTTTCAGTGGCCTCTTATTCGGCAGGTTCTTGGAGCTCATCCGATCTGACCTTCTGAAACTCTAATCCCACAAGTAAGACCGATCTTAGAAGTATGTCCTCCCCGACCTTTGGACCATGGGTGTTCCATGCACCCTAACCCCAAATGATCTTTCACTAATTAGCATTAAATATGGGATCTCCCTGGAATACAAGCTAGAACTCCCTGGATCCAATGATCGAGCTTGCTCCCTTGCACCTGGTCGATTTTGTTTGTACTTAGAGGCTCTTTGCACTTGGTTAGACTTTCCCTTCCACCCATTGTAATCAAGCTTTTCCATTTCCTAAACATCTCTTTGGCTTTTGTAGCAACGAACTCCTTTAGGTTCATAATCGGATTCCTTTCCCTCTACCGCTTGGCAAAAGTCCGTCCCACCATTTTGCTTTTCAGAAACTACTATACCTTCAAACGTTATCCTTCTACGAAGAATTGGTAGTACTTCTCACCCTAATTCGGTAAGAAGGATTTATTGAAAGGCGCTCCTTCCTCTATCCACCACTAGAAGGAGAAGTTCTTTTTCATGCATTATGCTACCTTGATGTTAGGTCTTCCTCCTTGGGGTTTCTTGAGGGAATCAGTCCATCGAGCTTCCACCTTAGATAGGGATGACCTCGATTCTACTAATAAGCTTAGGACTTATTGAGCTGCACCCATTCCCAAACTCCTAAAAGAACATACCCTGTTCAACATGGGTTTGAGTCCCCTCAACCCTGCAGGTATTCTTTTTGACTTTGCAAATTTTGATGAGTTTCCGTACACATATGTTGCTGACTATAATTTCTTCTTTGCTGCAGAGATGGATACCTAGGTGGTGGAAATGCTTGCTAAGGGATTTCAACCCCACAAAAGAAAAGAAAATGCCCCCAAAGAAAGCTTGAAGAGGGTGAAGGTCAGCGCCCCGAGCTCTGCGCCTGCCGCGATCGCTGTCGCCATCCCCGAGGTTGTTAGGGCACCGAGGTTATTCCTACCATCAAGATCAGTGTCGCTGATAAGGGCTTCATGCCCCCGACATCCTCTAGTCTCCCAGATGAAGATTGAGCTTCGCAGCCTCCCATCGAAAAGGATAAGGGAGGGGACAAAAAGTGGAAGAAGAAGATCATCCTAAAAGTACCTCACAATGTGTGCCCTAGAACACAGAATTAGCTAATACTTGTAATACACATCTAAGGGCAAAATTATAATTTTAACTATAAATAATAAAATAAGTTATTTTCTATCACAGTGTGTATTTAAAAGTGTCTGTGATACATCCCTTAAGGTAATGGTAATGATAGTTCATATTTTCAAGAGTTGAAAATTTAAGACATGAATTTTCATTATTGACTCATAAAATGCTCTCGATCATAGGATCATCATGAGGATGGTGATTGATCCGGAAGGTTGGTGTACGATTGCTTCTTTAGGATAGATGAGTCTTGAATCTATGGTGTAGAGATACCAAAGCGAGAATACAGCTACTCGCTAGAGAATGAGGGTGCTGAGCATGACCACCTAGAGCAATCATGAGGAAGTCTACCTTCTCATCAATGACTGGCTCGAAGCTGTAGTGGTGTGTCTTGTTCTTTGACTTGAGGTGCATTGGCAGTTCGCCTTGAGGGTGTTATAGTTTGATAATACCATAACTTGGACTCCTAGCCATTCAGAACCCAGAGGTATATGTTAGCTATAGCATGTTCATTGTAGGAATTGGATTGCACCAATAGGAGATCTATCTACCTCGGTAGATGAAGAGCAGCCCTATGATGATCATGAGAATCAAGTCCATAAGCCCATGGCCATGGTAAAGTGAAATAATAAAAAGAGGTTTTATTAAAATTTTCACATAGGACTTGAATCGAATGATTAATTTATATGATGAAAATTAGGATTTGATGAGATCACCATAACCCTAATCCGATCGAGGCTCAAGATAGAGGAACTTAATCACATAGGTAACTGCTGCACTAAGAGGTTCATTTTCAGTTCTGATAAGTTGCCACCATATGCTGCTAGGTGTCACTGGTGGTTTTTGGAAGCAATTAGAATGGTCTAGATGATCGATCATACTAGTTGTTTGGATCAAAAAAGTTCTAATCCATCGAAAGGTATTTCGATGATGTCGATGATAGAGATCATGACATATCCCATTACCATACAGAACTAAACCTAACTGGATCACACAAATAAGAGTTTGGATCTGAATATCATCAATTGGACTAATCCAATTTAATTGATTTGAATAAGATTAAATTAGGTTCAAGAAAATCATGCTAGCACATGATTGAGCCTAATGTTCTCCTTCAACAATCATTAAAAGTTGTCTCGACTGAGCCAAATATATTTGGGCTTACTCAAAAATCATTACTTGGTCTGACTAGAGCTTGTCCAGGTTAGAAAAGGATTATCTTAATTTATGAGATAAATTTGAGGCAACACCTATCGTTTTCCATCACCTGCTATATCTTGTCTTTTGACTTTAATCAAACGTTGACCTTTGACACTTAGACATCTGCCCATGTGTCATACACCAATAGAAGAGAAGATGGGGTTTTGTTCTCCTGCTAAAAAAAAGAAAGGGTGGGGGTGCACGCCTTGGGAGGTGTGCGCCCAAAGAGAATGATGCTTGGAGTCCCATACAGATGGGACTCCAGGTTGCTTCATGCTCTCTACTTGGGTGGCGCGAAAGATTCTTCTTTGACTAGTCTTGGCACCACCTAAGGAGGTTTGTGAGAGACTCTAATCTAATTAGATCAAATGATGTCATCCCACAAATTAGATTTAGATCTGATTACATAAAGAGCTATGACTGGTCGGGATGATGTGGCACTGCATGGCGATGCAGGGTCTATATAAACCCTATCTGCGCCTAGGATTTTGAGTTTCTACCCTTTGCCCATGCCACATAGCCCCTCTCCCTCCTTCTTCATGCCACCCTCTACTTCTCTCTCTCCTCTCCATACCCAAAAGATTTTGGGCTCTAGTTTGGTACGATCCAAGCAAGAGAAAGACGACAGAAAATGAAGAAGGCAGCACTGCTACAAGAGACAACAATTGACCTTGAAAAGGTATTTCGAAGACCTTCAAGATCAGATCCAGATCTGATTTTTGGAGCACAGATTAAGCAGGAGAAGATCTCCAGATCCTACTTGAGTGGATACCGGTAGAGGTTAGACACTTGCGTGGCTACATCCAGAATCTCAGGCAAATATCAGGATCATCATAGGATAATAGGATTACCCATAACAAGGTATAATTAAATTAGATTTAATTTAATTTAATTTATTTTTATTTTACTAGATTGATAAAATCAAATCTAAACAATCTTAGATCTAATTTAGATCTAAGAAAAAAAATTTTAAAATATCCCTCTTGATCAAATCAAGATCTGGACGAACCTGACCCGGGAAATAGGATTTTTCCTTCAACTAGTATCAGAGCCAGGTTCTATAATTATTTAGATCTAATTTTAATATAATTTTAATCTAATAATTAAAAAATTTTAGATGTTACATTAGTTGTGATTAGATCTAAAATCAAAAATTAAGAAAATTAAATAATCTAAATCTAAGATGTATGAGATGCATGACTAGACTAGAAATAGAGTTTTTCTATGTGTTATCTAACATCATCATAATTTTAATTTGATTAATTATAATTTTTAGATATATTTATTTATTATTTTTTAATATTTTAAATATTATAATTAAATCTATAAAATAGAAAATAAAGTTACTTAATTTTGTTCATATGAGATATGATGGATGCAAGTTTAGACTAGTTGTAGAATAGATCTACAAAGTTATCTTGAATAAATTTAATTTGATATGATCAAATTTAAATTTTATTTTTTAGATATTTATGAGATAGTTTAGATCTAGAAATATGCATGATATGATACATGAGATGTATACAAAACATGTTTTTAAGTTAGATCAAATTTTTATTTATGATATATGATGTAGATCTAACTAGTTTTGTAAATTCATCATGTTTCTGATTAAGGTGTTCCCCTTGGCCGTTCGATCATGAGAACAAAAAAGAGTTTAAAGGCCCTCTCCCTCCATTCGATAGGGTGTTCTTATGATGTGTAGGGTTACTGTGTGTTCGACCTTAATTAGAAATCAGAAACTTATTTTTTGCAAAATCCTTGATCCTGAAGTCCTAGGATTTTATTTACATGTTTTGTTTATAAACCGTAAACTTAGTTAAGAATTAAGATTATGAAATATATTAGGTCTAAAATTAAGAATTTTTAGATCTATGATATATTCATAAAATTGGGTTTGGGCTTGGGTAGCTCAATTAGGTCTAGTGGTAGATCAAACCGAATCAAGAGTTGGTTAGATGAGATCAAGAGCGCTTAAATTGACCAGCCTAATAAGATTAAGTCTAGGTCAAGGTCGAGTCACATGAGTGATCGATCAAGTTAAGACCTAATTAGGCTTAGTGGTTAGAGTTCGGATTGTAGGCTAACCTGATTGATTCTGGCTTAATAATTTAGTGTCTAAGGTAAGCTTGGCAAATACGACCAACTGGTTTTTAATTGGGAGCTACTCGACTTGAATGCATTCTTATCGAGTTAATGGCATATCCCTTCCACCAGTCTCACTTACCTAGCCATATTTGTCAGCTCAGTCCTAATCTGAGGTTGCTAATAATCTAAGCTAACCCATGCCACTAGGTTAGTCATAATGGTTATGGCTATGTCAAGTCATGTTTAAAAAGATCTAAATCAAATCTTCCTAAGAAAAGATTAAGTCTAAGGTCTTCCACCATTGTAGATGTGCGGGCCCTTTCCAAGGTTGATTGTTCTCGACTGATCATAGTGGTTCAGTTATATCGAAAAGATGCAACCATATCTATTAGGCATTGGATGCTATGGGTTGGAGGATGGATTGGGCTCAATATTTTAGATATGGTGAGAGACCCAATTAGGAATTCAATCTGTGCAAATGGTGGATCTGACTTAACTAAGGAGTGGATCAATATTTCGGGCACGATAAGATTCATGAATTAGAGATCAAGTTTGGTGCACCATGATTAGAGAATCATTGAACAAGAGTTGTTCACTCAATGGCTAATCCATCACTAATAACTGTTAGGTGAGGTGATGAGTCACTACACCACCCACTAGAAATCATTAATCACAAAGATTTTTGCATCTCTACAGAGGGAGTGTAGGGATCCGAGAAAATAATGGAAGCTAATTTATTTAAAAATCAAACTCTTAAATAAATTGTTCAAGTCTTAATTATAAAATCTAACTAGAAACTTTGACTCTCTATAGGAAAAAAAATGTCTGCATCAAACCCACTAGCCCATATCCTGGACACCCATAGACTGACCAGACCCAATTACAAGGATTGGCTTCAAAATTTCAAAATCATTTTAGATTCTGAGAAGTTAACTCATGTATTAGATCAGGATCCTTCCACCTTACCAGTCCATCCGTCCGCTAAACAGAGAGCGTCTCTTGATAAATGGATGGATGAAGATAACAAGGTTAGATACTACATATTGGACTCGATGTCTGATAAGCTTCAGCACCAACATAAAGATATCAAGACTGTCTGCCAAATGTTGGCTCACCTACAAGAGTTGTCTGGTGAACAGAGTCATGCAGCCAAATATCAGATCACTAAACGACTGTTTAAGGCTAAAATGCATGATGGACAGTTAGTCCAGAATCGTTGCCTGATAATGATCAAGGACTTGGAAGAGCTTGAGAAGCTCGGAGTAAAGTTAGATCAGGATCTGTAGAATGGCATAATTTTGTAATCCTTGACAGATGTGTATGGGCAGTTCATCTTGAACTACCATATGCATAAACATCAGAGTACTCTGGCCAAGCTTATGAACATGCTGGTTACTGCTAAGCTTTCTATGAAAGATTCTAAAGGCTCAGTACTTGCTATGGAATGGACTTCTTCCATGAGATAGTCTTTTGGAAAGAAGAAGAAATCTATAAAAAGTTAGAAAGTAGAAGGTAGAAAGAAAAAGAAGGCAGAGCTGAAGAAGAAGACCGCTGACAAAGAAAAGTATTTCCATTGTAATACTGATGGCCACTGGAAGCAAAACTGCTGTATATACCTGGCCATCCTAAAGAATAAGAAGAAATCAGGTCCTTCTGGAGGTATGCTGATTATTGAATCTAACCTTATAATTTCTTCTACATCCAGTTGGATGCTTGACTCTGGTTCTAGTGCTTATTTGTGTACTTCAATGCAGGATCTTGAGGATAGCAGGAGGCTGAGGGATGGTGAGATATTCCTATGCATCAAAAATGGTGCAAGAATTGCTGCTATGGCCGTGGGAACCTACCCTCTTCGACCATCATCTGGCTTAGATTTAGTACTTAGGAGTTATTATTATGTGCCTACTGCAAGCAGAAATTTGATTTTTATTTCATGTTTAGCATAAGAAGGCTATGTAATTAGTTTTCTTAAGGATCATTGTAATATTCTTTATGAAAAAAATAAAATTACAAGTAGTTTCCTCATTAACGGTCTCTACTAGTTACATATTAGTGTATCTATTTTTAATATCGAGCAAAATATGAATGCTGTAAAATGACCCAAGGATAGTCCGAACGATAGGTATCTATGGCACCTGAGGCTAAGTCATATAGCAGAAGATAGGGTTAACAAATTGAAAAAAATTAGGCTATTGAGTCTGTTGACTTTCGAGTCATATCCAATTTATGAATCATGTCTTCACAGCAAAATGACTAAACTTTCTTTTATGGGACATGAGAAAAGGGCCATGGATCTACTTGCCCTAGTACATATTGATGTGTGCGGCCCATTTGATGTGTCGGCTAGAGGCAACTTTATCTACCTCATAATCTTTACCGATGATTTATCTTGGTATGGGTATGTGTATCTTATGAGACATAAGTCTAAATCTTTTGAAAAGTTTAAAAAATTTAGACATGAAGTAGAAAAGCAAACTAGAAAACCCATTAAGATTCTTCGATTAGATCGAGGTGGTGAATACCTTAGTCAAAATTTTTGGACTATCTCAAGCAAAATAGCATAGTCTCTAAATAGACTTCACCTGGAATACCTCAACTTAACAGAATTTTAGAATAGAGGAATCAGACCTTATTAGATATCGTCCGATCCATGATGAGCTTCATAAACCTTCCTAATTTTCTTTGAGAACATAGTCTGTTAATTGCAATATATTTATAGAATAAGATTTTCTCTAAAATCGTTCCTACCACACCATATGAGATATGGCATGGTAAGAAATCATGTCTGAGTCATCTCAGAATTTGGAGTTATCTGGCTCATGTCAAAAGACAACAAGCGGATAAGTTAGACTTTAGGTCCTTTAGAGCTCAATTTATAGGATATCCTAAAGAGTCATTAGGATATTATTTGTACATTCCAGAAGACCATAATATGATTGTGAGTCAGCATGCCATCTTTCTTGAAAAATAGTTTATTCAAGATAGCGGCATTGGAAAGTAGATCAAAGAGCAACGAGCTAAGGATCCTATGGAACAAAATCAAGTCGAGCTAATACAATCACTACCTCTTCTACCTCATAGATTAAAAAGGGTTTTCTCTCCTCCTGAGAGGTACTTAGGTACTATCTCAGAGCAAGTAGAAGAAATGTTCCTCATAGGTAATGGGGTTCATGGTGATCCTAAAACCTATGATGAGGCGATATCAGATATCAACTTTGAGAAATGGTTAGAGGCAATGATGTTAGAAATTCACTCGATGCACTCAAATCAAGTCTAGACCTTAGTAGATCCCTCAAAAGGTATAGTACCTATTGGGTGTTAATGGATCTACAAAAGAAAGATTGATGCAGATGGGAATGTGGAGATATTCAAAGCTAGATTAGTGGTAAAAGATTATAGTCAGCATGAAGGCATTGACTGTCAAGATACCTTTTCGCCAATAGCTATGCTAAAATCCATCCGCATATTACTTGCTGTTGCGGCTTTTTTCAATTATGAAATATGATAAATGGATGTAAAAATGACATTCTTAAATGGATACCTTAAGAAAGATATCTATATGGAACAACTGCTAGATTTCACATCCAGTGATGCTAATTATAAAGTATGCAAGCTGCAAAGATCCATATATGGACTTAAGCAAGCATCTCGAAGCTGGAATACTCGATTTAATGATGTGATCGAATTATTTGATCGCATCAAAAAATGAGGAGGAACCATGTGTTTTCAAAAAGATCAGTGGGAGCGCTATTATCTTCCTCATACTGTATGTGGATGATTCCCTCCTTATTGAGAATGATATTCTCATATTGACCATAATTAAAATATGGTTGTCCAAAAAATTCTTCATGAAAGACTTAGGAGAAGCATCCTTTATTCTAGGAATTAAGATCTATAGAGATAGATCGAATAGGATGCTAGGTCTTTCATGGAAGATGTACATAGAGGAAGTGCTAAAGAGGTTTAGCATTAAAAACTCTAAGAGGCGATTGGTTTCCTTCAGACATGGCATTCATCTCTCTAAGAAAATATGTCCCAACACACCAGAGGAGATTGAACATATGAGTAACATCAATTATGCTTCAACAATAGGTAGCCTCATGTATGCCATGTTATGTACACGACCTGATATAGCCCATGCTGTGAGTGTCACACGTAGATATCAGTCAAATCCAGATGAAGAATATTGGACTTTTGTGAAATTCATCCTTAAGTACTTGAGAAGAACTAAAGATATGTTGTTGGTTTTTGGTAATGGAGAACTCCAAGTCCTGGGGTGTGCAGATCCAAATTTTATGTTTGATATAGATGATCAAAAGTCGACATCTAGAAGTCTGTTTGTATGTGATGGTGGTGCTATCAGTTGAAAGAGTTTCAAGCAAACAGTGATAACAGATTCCACCATGGAAGCAGAATACATCGCTATATCAGAAGCTGCGAAGGAGGCATTCTAGTACAAGAAATTCACCGTAGAGATTGGAATGATGCCGTTCGATGCCATTCCTCTGTACTACAACAACCATAGTGCCATTGCCCTTGCTAAGGAGCCGAGGTCTCATCAAAAATCCAAGCACATCAAGCGGCAATATCACCTCATTCGCTATTACCTCGAGAAAGATTATGTTGAGGTCAAGAGAGTCAACTTCGTAGACAATACGACAGACCCACATACAAAGCCGTTGGGCCAGTAGAAGATTGAAACCCACCTTGAGAAGATGGGACTTAGATTTATAGCCAATTGGCATTAGGTCAAGTGGGAGTTTGTTAGATATGTATGCCCTAGAAGCCAGAATTTGCTAACACTTGTAATTCACATCTAAGGACAAAATTATAATTTTGATTATAAATTATAAAATAGATTATTTTCTATCATAATGTGTATTTGAAAGTATCTATGATACATCTCTTGAGCTAATGGTAATAATAGTTCATATTTTCAAGAGTTGAAAATTTAAGACATTAATTTTCATTATTGACTCAAAAAATGCTCCCGACCGTAGGATCATTATGAGGATGGTGATTGATTCAGAAGGTTGGTACATGATTGCTTCTTTAGGATTGATAAGTCTTGAGTCTATAGTGTAGACACATCAGAGCGAGAGTACAAGTACTCGCTAGAGAACGAGGGCACTGAGCGTGACCACCTCGAGCAGTCATAAGGAAGTCTACCTTCTCGTCAATGAGTGGCTCGAAGCTATAGTGGTGTATCTGGTTCTTTGATCTAAGGTGCATTGATAGTTCACCTTGAAGGTGTTATAGTTTGACAACACCATAACTCAATCTCCTAGCCATTCGGAATCCTGAGGTGTATGTTCACTATAGCATGTTCATTATAGGAATTGGACTACACCAATAGAGGATCTATCTACCTCAGTAGACAGCCTTATGATGATCATAAGAATCAAGTCCATAAGCCCATGGCCATGGCAGAGTGAAATAATAGAAAGAGTTTCTATTAGGATTTTCACATCGGACTTGAATCGAATAATTAATTCATATGACGGAAGTTAGGATTTGACGAGATCACCTTAACCCTAATTCGATCAGAGCTTAAGATAGAGGAACTTAATCACACAGGTAACTACATCGAGAGGTTCATTTTCAGTTCTGATGGGTTGCCATCAAATGCTGCTAGGTGTCACTGGTAGATTTTGGGAGCAATTAGAATGATCTGGATGATTGATCATACTAGTTATCCGAATTAGAAAAGTTTTGATCCATCGAAAGGTATTTCGATGATGTTGATGATAGAGATCATGACATATCTCATTACCATATAGAATTGAATTTAACTGGATCACACAAATAAGGGTTTGGATCTGAATATCATCAATTAGACTAATCTAGTTCAATTGATTTGAATAAGATTCTATTAGGTTCAAGAAAATCATGCTAGCACACGATTAAGCCTAATGTTCTCCTTCAACAATCATTAAAAGTTATCTCGATTGAGCCAAATATGTTTGGGCTCACTCAGGAACCTTTACTTGGTCTAACTGGAGCTTGTCCAGATCAAAAAATGATTGTCTTAATTTATGAGATAAATTTGTTAGATATATGTGCCCTAGAAGCCAGAATTGGCTGACACTTGTAATACACTTCTAGGGGCAAAATTGTAATTTTGACTATAATTAATGAAATGGGTTATTTTCTATCACACATGTGTATTTAGTGTCTGTGATACATCCTTTGAGTTAATGGTAATGATAATTCATATTTTCAAGAGTTGAAAATTTAAGACATGAATAATCATTATTAACTCATAAACAGCTCCCGACCATAGGATCATCACGAGGATGGTGATTGATCCGGAAGGTTGGTGTACGATCGCTTCTCTTTAGTAGATGAGTCTTGAGTCTACGGTGTGGAGACACCGGAGTGAGAGTACAGGTACTCGTTAGAGAACGAGGGCACTGAGCGTGACCACCTCGAGTAGTCATTAGGAAGTCTACCTTCTCGTCAATGACTGACTCGATGCTGCAGTAGTGTGTCTGGTTCTTTGACCTGAGATGGCATCGGCAGTTCACCTTGAGGGTGTTATAGTTTGACTACACCATTACTCGGTCTCCTAGCCATATGGAACCCTGAGGTGTATGTTGGCTGTGACATGTTCATTGTAGGAACTGGATTGCATCAAGATGGGATCTATCTACCTCGGTGGTAGAGGAGTAGCCCTATGATGATCATGAGAATCAAGTCCTAAAGCCCATGGCCATGGCAGAGTGAAATAATAGAAAGAGTTTCTATTTAGATTTTCACATTGGACTCGAATCGAATGATTACATCATATGACAGAGACTAGGGTTTGACGAGTTCACCTTAACCCTAATCTGATCGGGGCTCAAGATAGAAGAACTGAATCACACAGGTAGCTGCACCAAGAGGTTCGCATTCAGCTCTGATGGGTTGCCACCATATACTGCTAGGTGTCACTGGTGGATTTTGGGAGCAATTAGAATGATTTAGATGATCGATCATTCTAGCTGTTCGAATCAGAAGAGTTCTGATCCATCGAAAGGAGTTTCGATGATGTCTATGATAGAGATCATGACATATCCCATTACCATACAGAACTGAACCTAACTGGGTCACACAAACAAGGGTTTGAATCTGGTGATCATCAATTGAACTGATCTAGTTCAATTGATCTGAATGAGATTCAATTAGGTTCAAGGAAATCGTGCTAGCACTCGATTGAACCTAACGTTCTTCTTTTACTATCATAAATAAGTTGTCCTGACTGAGCCAAAGGAGTTTGTGCTCAATCAGAGGCCTTCATATGGTCTGACTGGAGGTTGTCCAAGTCAGAATAGGTTGTCTTATTTGTAAGACATTACCTGCCATTTTTGGTCACCTGCCATTTCTTGTTCTTTGACTTTGGTCAAAAGTCTACCTTTGACTGGTCAAACGTTGACCATTGACCCTTTGACTTTTGACCACATGTCATGCACCTATTGGAGAGCTGGTGGGGGCCTGTCCCCCTGCCAGAACCTGGCAAGGAGAAGGGCGCACGCCAAGGGTGGCGTGAGCCCAAGTAGGAGGCGCCTAGGAGTCCTTGTTGGACAAGGACTCCACCTCCCTTTTGGATTCCAATCAGAGTTCTACTAAGAATCCAGTTTGACTGGTCTTAGGCACCCTCTAAGGAGGAATCCAGGGGTCTCTATTCCAACCAATCAGATTTAGATCTGATTTCACAAAGGGTTGTGATTGGTTGAGAGGAAGAGGAGTTGGATCACAAGAGGTCTATAAATAAGACCCTGCGCCCAACCCTAATCCTAAGTGAATTCAATAATGAGATTTCCCACGCCCCAAGGCTGCCTCTCCCCTCCTTCTCCACGCCATACTCTCTTCTCCCCTTGCTCTCCACGTCCAAAAGTGTTTTGGACTTAGTTTGGTGCGATTCAGATCAAGAAAAGGCGATCAAAAGCAAGAAGGCTGCGCTGCTGCAAAAGGACGACTGCAGATCTTCAAAAGAGTTTTGAAGATCCTCCAAATCAGATCCAGATCTGATTTTTGGAGGTGTGATAGAGAAGAAGAGGATCTCCAGATCCAACCCGAGTGGATACCGGTAGAGGCCAGGCGCTTGCGTGGCTAAGATCCAGAACCTTCCGCTGCAATCAGGATCATCTACAGGGTAATAGTATTACCCAAACCAGGTAAATTGAATTTGATTTAATTTATCTTATTTTATTTTATTTATTAAAATAATAAGAATCAGATCTGAAACATATCAAGATCTGATTAAGGTCAAGAGAAAATTTTAGAAATATATCTCTTGATCTAATCAGAACTGGACGAACCTGGACTGGGAAATCAGGATTTCCCTTCAAAATTTGAGACAATACATACCATTATCCATCACCTACTAAATCTTGTCTTTTGACTTTAGTCAAATATTGACCTTTGATACTTAGGTGGAGTCCCATACGGATGCGACTCCAGTTGCTTCATGCTCTCTACTTGGGTGGCACCAAAGACTCTTCTTTGACCAGTCTTGGTGCCACCTAGGGAGGTTTGTGAGGGATTCTAATTTGATTGGATTAGATGATGTCATCCCACCAATCAGATTTAGACCTGATTACACAAAGAGCCATGATTGGTTGGGATGATGTGGCACTGCATGGCGCAACAGGGGCTATATAAATCTTATCTGTGCCTACGATTTAGAGTTTCTGCTCTTTGCCCATGAAACATAGCCCCTCTCCCTCCTCCATGCCACCTTTTGCTTCTCTCTCTCCTCTCCATGCCCAAGAGTTTTTGGGCTCTAGTTTGGTGCGATCCAAGTAAGAGAAAGGCGACAGGAAAGGAAGAAGGTAGCACTACTGCAAGACACAATAGTTGTCCTTCAAAAGGTATTTCGAAGACCTTCAAGATCAGATCTAGATCTAATTTTTGGAGCATAGATTAAGAAGGAGAAGATCTCTAGATCCTGCTCGAGTGGATACTGGTAGAGGCTAGGCGCTTGCGTGGCTACATCCAGAACCTCACGCAAATATCAGGATCATCATAGGATGATAGGATTACCCATAACAAGGTACAATTAACTTAGATTTAATTTATTTTATTTTATTTTTATTTTAACAGATTGATAAAATCAGATTTGAAGAATCTCAGATCTAATTTAGATCTAAGAGAAAAATTTTTGAAATATTCCTCTTGATCAAATCAAGATCTGAACGAACCTCACCTAAGAAACATGGTTATTCCTTCAACCTAGCGGGTCCAGTGGCGACAATAATAATCTAGGAGAAGACCTCTTCAACAAATCGAAGATCATCCAAAAATTAATCGACAAGCTTGCCATGCCAGAGGTGGTGGACCAGATGGCCGACCTCGACCATGCCCAGCTCATCCAGGAGTCCCTCGAGCCTTTCCTCAAGGTAACAACCCTATCGACTCTTCTATTTTTCTTCTTCTTTTCTTTTTCTTTGTTTTTTTTAAATATGGTTTGCTATTTGTAGTTGGGCCACCAAATACTTGTGCACATCAGAATGACACATCATTTAAGGGCAGAGGCACTAAAGACTCAGGAGGACCTTCAGGCCGAAGCCAATCATCTTCAAGAGAAGATTGCCGAGGTCGACCATCTTTCAAAGAAGAAGATGGTCAAGGTCGAAGGCCTACGAGAGGTGATCAGAAGAGAGGAGCTCACCTCAGTGGGGTTAAAGGCTGCTTTAGCCTTGGAGGAGGAGAGAAGAAAGAAAGTCAAGATTAAGGTCGCCGAACTGAGAGGTCTAACCTCCAAATTAATTTTGGAGGTGAAAACCCAGGCGGTGGAGGAGTTAAAGGTTTCCTCCAAAATGCGGGGCTGAAATGTTGCTTTAAGTCAGGAGACCTTCCAGAAGGGTTACGAGCTCTATGAAGATCGAATCGCTGCCAAGTTTCCTAAGCTTGATCTTGATTTCTTATATAGGGAAGAGCCTGCTGAAGCAACAAGCCAATCCACCACCGCAGCCAACCCCTCTCCCATCGAAGTGGTCTTCGAATCCTCCGAGCCTACTATCGAGGTGCCCGAGCTCATGTAGGAGCCCGAGGTTGTCTTTGAAGCACCGATTGAACCCATTCCCGAGCCCGTGGCTACCCCTAGAGTGCTGAGCTCCTCTACTGCTTCCCCTTCAAAGGTCGGGGGCCTTTAGTAGTTGTATTTATTTTTTGCTTTATCCTATACTCAAAAAATTTTTAATCAATGAAAGTAGAACTTCTTTTAATCAATAGCTTAGAGTGCTTTTCGTGCATTGGATGTAGTCCCCCATTGATGCCGAGCCACTACCTTAGTGAATTTCTTTAAAATCGATAGTTAAAAATTTGAAGACAGAAGTTCACCACTTGAGAAAGAAATTAAAGAAGGCTAAAGATGAACTTCAAAAATCTATGAAGAATGCGTCGGAGGCGACAATTGAGGTTACCTACCTTCATAAGCTGCATATGAAAGATTCCACGACCTTCACCATCAAGAAGTGCAGCTTCGAGAGAGAGTTAGCGGAGCTCAAGAAAAGTGCCAGTGATAAGTCTTGGGCGTTAATAGCGAAGGGTGGTTCCTTCGAAGTCAAACTCTAGGTAGTGAAGGAGAAGATACAATTATTAGAGGGGACTTCATCGTGGTCTTCTGATAAGGCGTGATATGAGTGGGATTGATCAAAGAAGCTCTCTGTGCTTCAGAAGCAGTTGCATGATGCCGAGCTCACTTATGATATCTATCTACTAGGTTGGAGCGAGAGGATATTCAAGCTTGAGCAAAAGCTTCATGCTGCTAACAGCGAGGTGGCCCAACTCTAAAACCAACTCAATGACAGTCACCAATCCGGCATGAGTAGGAGATCAGAGCAGGTTGCCTCCTTGACGAGGACTTTGGGCAAGCTCTCGAAAGTGGTTGGGAGGGAGAAGGCCGAGGTTCAATGGCTGAAGATCCAGCTGTCCTGTGAGCAACAAGTCGTTAAGGATGCTGAGGCTGAGTCGAAAGTTTTGAGGAGAAGGTTTCGTGAATCTAAAGAGAACTATCGAAAGGCCAACAAGATGTTCTGCGATAACTTAACAAGAAGAAAGAAACTCGACGAGGAGGTTGCTAGCCTGAAGGAGTCCTTGGTGATGGTCAGTAGCCCCAAGTCCGAGGAATCCGATCCTTCTTAGGACTTTGGCTTCATCTTGCTTATTCTCTATTTTTTTTTGGTATGGTCCTACAGACCTTTACATTTACCTTCGCTTTGTAATCAGTTTTGTCTTTAATAAAACAACATTTTCTCCTATTGTCTTTTGTTCTATACGAATTCAATGTTTGTTGATTGCTTTAGATGCCTTACTTCATCTTTCATTGGCATGGTTATTGGAGGTGTCAGCTCGAAGATCTGATCCCGCATCAGGAAGAGGTTCATTGTTGAAGTTCATTTTTATTAGGGCAAGGTTCTCAGGATGAGGTCTTTTCCTTTCTTCTATGTTTGGTGTCGCTTTACTGACTCTTTTTCAAGGAGAGTTTTGGCTTTTAGCGAGGCAATTCTTTCCAACTTAAGTTAGCGGGATCTTTGTTTGTTCATGTTGGGATGAGGTTCTCCTCCTGTTCCTTATAGGCTATAGAGGCATGCAAGGGCCATCGAAAGGGCCTCTCCCCTCATCCCGTCTAAGATTAACGAGGACTTCTCTTTGCTCAAGATAGGATGAGGTTCTCCTTCTGTTCCTAACAGGACTGTAGGGGCATGTTAGGGTCATTGAAAGGGCCTCTCCCCTCATGTCATCTAAGATTAACAAGTTCTTCACTTTGCTTATGTTAGAATGAGGTTCTCCTCCTATTCCTAATAGGATTGTAGGGACGCGTTAGGATCATTGGAAGGGCCTCTCTCCTCATCCCGTCTAAGATTAATGAGGTCTTTGCTTTACTCATGTTAGGATGAGGTTCTCCACCTATTCCTAATAGGGCTGTAGGGGCACGTTAGGGCCGTTGGATGGTTCTCTTCCCTCATCTCGTTTAAGATTAAAGAGAACTTCGCTTTGCTCATGTTAGGATGAGGTTCTCCTCCTATTCCTAACAGGACTGTAGGGGCATGTTAGGGCCGTTGGAAGGGCCTCTTCCCTCATCTCGTCTAAGATTAATAAGGTCTTTGCTTTGCTCATATTAGGATGAGGTTCTCCTCCTGTTCTTAATAGGCCTATAGGGGGACGTCAGGACCGTTGGAAAGGCCTCTCCCCTTATCTCGTCTTAGATTAGTGAGGTCTTCTTCTTTATTTAAGAATGAAGTTTGATCAAACCATTTTCTGTAATGACATAATTTCATAGATAGAGATATTAAAAAGAAAAAAAATTATTAAGATTAGATTACTGGTGATACATTTGCAAGTTCTCCAAATTCTAGGGTCGCGAGAGAGTTGTCCCTCCAAGCTCCTTCAAATAATATTTTTTGAGCCAGATGACCTCTTTGACTTCATATGGGTCTTTTCAATTTGGCGCGAACTTTCTTTGGTTCTGAGGTTGTGAAACAATCGCTCATCAAATCACCAAGTCTCCCTCTTTGAATACTTTGTCTCTGACCTTTGAGTTGTAGTAGCGAGCTACTTTCTGTTTGTAGGCTGCCATCCGGACCCAAGCTTCTTCCCTCTTTTCTTTCAATAGGTCGAGGTTAGCCATAAGATCTTGTGAGTTCTGCTGCTCATTAAATGTCACAACTCATGCTGATGGGAGCTTGAGCTCTATCGGGATGATTGCCTCTATTTCGAAGGCCAAGGCAAACGGTGTCCCCCCAGTTGGCAATCTCTGGCTAGTTTGGTATGCCCAGAGTAGGTGATAGAGTTCATCTACCTAAGTCCCCCTCGCTTTCTCGAATCTTGCCTTGATATCCTGAAGCAGGATTCTGTTGGTCACCTCAGCTTCACCATTTGCCTGTGGGTGAGCCACTGATGTAAAATTACGAGAAATATTCAGGTCCTCAAAAAACTTGACAAATTTTATTCGAGCAAACTATCATCTATTATTTATTATGAGAGTGTGAGGCAGGCTAAATCTACAAACAATTGATTTTCAGATGAAGTCCTGCACTTTGGCTTCAGTAATCTTTGCCAGGAGTTCGGCTTCGATCCACTTTGTAAAGTACTCAATCGCCACCAGGAGGAACTTCTTCTATTCGGGTGCTGTGGGAAAGGGTCTAAGTTTGTCCATCCCCCACTGCACAAATGTCCATGGGGAACATAGGAGGTAAGTTCGAATGCCGGTAGTCTTTGAATATTTATATTTCTTTGGCATCAGTCACACCTTTTAACATACTCTATAGAATCATTGTGCATTATCGACCAATAGTAATCCTACCAAAGTAGCTTATGAGATAAGGACCGAGCTCCCAAATGACTTCCATAGATTTCTTCATGCACTTTCCATAATACAAAGTCGGTTTCAGAGGATCGAAGGCATTTTAAGAGTGGCAATGAATACGACCTTTTGTATAACTTGCTTTCATAGAGAACATACTAGAAGGCCTGGTTTTATAATTTTTGAGCTTCTTTTGGGTCATAAGGTAGAACTCCATCGTTGAGATAAGTGAGCAGTGGGTCGATCCAGCTTGGCTCATGCTCAACCTGCATTACGGACTATGGTTCTTCTGAACTTAGGAATTTCAGGACATCGAAGAAACTTTCTTGGGCAGTTTGGCTAGAGCTAGTGTGGCCAATTTAGAGAGAAGGTTGGCTCTAGTATTTTTTGCTCTCAGAATCCATTGGATGCCAAAACTCTTGAATGCTAGAATCAAATTTCTCACTTTCTTTAGATACTTAATCATACATTCGTCCCGAGATTCATAACTGCCACTAACTTATCCGACTACAGTTGGAAATTATTGTACACTTGGAGAAGATCTGCTTCCAACTCCTTGGCTATCCTTAGTCTTGCTATCAGAGCTTCATATTTGGCCCCATTATTCATCATGGAAAATTTGAAGTGCAGCACGTACTCGACAATGACTCCCTCCGGATTCACCAAGATCAGTCCAGTGCCTGCGCCCGAAGCATTATATGAGCCATCAACATACAGGACCTAGAAGCCTTTCAAAAGATCGGCCTTTCCTTCAGAGGAGCTCGACTGCAGCCATGGAATGCTAACTTCATTCTATTTAAGTTCAGCCTCATCCGGGATAGTGCATTCCACTATGAAATCTTCTAGTATTTGAGCTTTGATCGATGGTCGAGGTTGGAAGTTGATGTCAAATTTTGTATGTTAAATTGCCTATTTCGTGATTCTTCCGAAGGCATTTGTTCGATGAAGAACTATCTTCATTGGCTGATTAGTGAGGAGGATTATGGTGTGCTCCTAAAAGTAAGGTCGGAGTCTCTAGGCTGTAATTAGTAGAGCATAAGTTAATTTTTCTAACTTTATATACCTGGTCTTAGCATTCCTTAAAACTCGGCTTATGTAGTAGATAAGTTGCTGCACTTTCACCTCTTCCTTGATTAGGACTGTTGCTAGGGCTGCTGGAGAGACTACCAAATACAAAAATAATCCTTCTCCTGATTTGAGCTTGTCCAATAGGGGAGGTGAGCTGAGGTAGCTCTTGAGTTCCTCAAATGTTTGTTGACATTTAGCATCCCAACAGAAGTTCTTCGACTATTTCGGAACTTAGAAAAAGGGCATACATCACTCGACCGACCTCGAGATGAAGCAGTTCAGGGCTGCCACCTTTCCAGTTAGGTGCTGAACTTCTTTGATTGATTTTGGGGCCTTCATCTCCTTAATGGCCCAAATCATCTCTGAATTTGCTTCAATCTCGTACCTCGACACCATGAAACCCAAAAACTTCTCTAAGTCATGCTGAAGGTGCACTTGGTTGGGTTCAATTTCATCTTGTATCTTCAAAGGGTACTGAAAGTCTTCTTAAGGTCGGCTATGTGATTTGTTGAAGCTTGGCTCTTGATAAGCATGTCATCCACATACACCTCCATGTTGCGATCGATTTATGCCTTGAAGATCTTATTGACCAAACACTGGTATGTTGCTCCTATATTTTTGAGTCCGAAGGGCATGACCCTATAACAATAGAGGCCATGGTTAGTAGTAAAAGTGGTTTTCTCCTCGTCCTTCGGCACCATTCGTATTTGGTTATAGCCAAAGAAGGCATCCATGAAGGTGAGGAGCTCGTGGCTCGAAGTTGCATCCACCAGTTGATTAATTTTGGACAAGGATAACTATTTTTCAAGCAAGCCTTATTCAGCTTCTTAAAGTCTATACACATCCTCCATTTGCCATTGGCCTTCTTGACAAGGACCACATTAGAAATCCAGTTCGGATAGGAGACTTCTCAGATGAATTCAGCCTTGAGGATCTTGTCAACTTCTTCTGCAATTATCTTTTGTTTCTTTGGGATGTGGCTGCATACCATTTCTTTCACTGGCTGATACTTCAAATCAACAGCTAGTCAATGTTTCATGACTTCAGCATCAATTCCTAGCATGTCTGTGGGAACCCAAGCAAAGACATCCACATTTTTCTATAGAAATTCGATGAACTGCTCTCGCACACTTACTCCAAAATTGGAGCCGATCTACACCGTGTGCTCTTTATTCCCATCATTTAAAGAAATCGAGACAAGATCTTTCATCGGTTCTTTTCTTTCTTTCGTGAGGTCATCCCAGACGTCCAACCCATCAACTGGGCAAGGATCGGACTGCTCATCATTTTGCAGGGTGATTGAATAGCAATGCCTTGCTAGAGCTTGATCTCCTCTGACCTCTCCAACCCCATAACTTGTTGGAAACTTTATTTTCAGATAGTAGGTCAACACTACTGCCCATGTGCATTTAGACTAGGTCGGTCGAGGATAGCATTATAAATAGATGGAGCTTTTACCACTAAGAAGTCCACTTGTGCCTGGATTGCTTTGGAAATCATCCTGTAGCCACACTTAAAGCTATCATGCCTTCAAATGGCACTACATTACTAGTGAAACCAACCAATGAAGAATTCATTGGTCTGAGTCGGTTATCAGGTATAGACATTTTGGAGAAAGCACCATGGAGCAACACATTGTCGAACTTTTATTATCAATAAGAATATGATGTATATCATAATCGACAATATTTAAAGTAATTACAACCATGTTGTTGTACGAGAACTGAACTCCTTGTGCATCTTCTTCAGTAAAGGCTATAGGCTCCTCAGTTCTCCTCCTTTTAGCCAATCCCTCAAACCCACTGGCCTCCTCTCACCGAAGTCCCCCAGAGATAGAATTGATGATGCCAAGGGGTGGCCAATCTCCTGATTGCTCCTTTCTCCTCGATGGCTCTGGTTGCGACAGCACCCTTGGTCGATCTTCCCTCGCCTTTGGTCGCCATCTCAAAAATCAGCCCAGTTGAACCCGCTTGACAAGCTCCTCGATCTCGACTTGAAGCTGAATGCATTCCTCAGTATCATGGCCATGATCATGATGGTAAAGATAGTACTTATTTGGATTGTGCTTGTCAGGGTGAGTGCACATCCTCTCCATCTTGATAGCTACTCCTTGATCTCCATCAGTACTTATGGAACCTTAAGAGGAGCATTGAGAGGAGCATAATTATGGAACCTTCTAGGGGGAGGACTTCTTCGTGCCCTTCTATTAGAAATTCTTTGACAATGAGCTCGAGGGAGAGTTCGAACTTGCTTACGCTCAGGAGGAGTCTGCAAGCGCAGTCAAACTTCATTCAACTTTTCTTCAACCATGGGTTAGCTAGATTCACCCACTTGTAGCTCTCTCGTGGCTTCCTCATCCTTCAACTTGAAGGCCTCCTCAGCTCGGGCGTAATCTTCAACCCAAGCTAGCAAATTAGCAAAATCTCTGGGGTACTTCTTCTGCAGAAAGAATAGCAGATCATCATTCTTCTAAAGGCTGTCCTTAAGCACGATCATGGCAATCGACAGGTCCAAATTTTAGACCTCTAGTGCAGCAGCATTGAAGCGGTTGACATAGGCTCGAATGGTCTCCTCTTTCTGCTAAATGATATTGATGAGAAAGTCTAAGCCTCGCCTTAGACATCGACTACTGATAAAATGAGCCGCAAACTAGTGTATCATTTAGTCGAAGGAGAAGATCATATCCAACTTCAACGTCGAGTATCAATTTTTCGCTGCTTTCTTCAAAATAGAAGGAAAAGCTCGACACACAATGGCATCCGGTACACCATGGAGCAGCATCATAGTCTAGAAGGCCTTCAGATGGTCAATTAGATCAGTGATCCTATCGTAGCTCTTGAATTGAGGAAGCTTGAAGTTCGATAAGATCGATTCTTGCATGATTCTCTGGGAGAAAGGAGGGTTAATACAAATGTTATCATGGTTACCTAGGGCAGCATGGTGGAGCTCCTCAATTCATTGATCTATTTTTTAGAGTTCTTGATCGAGGGCCTAATCTCCATCATGGGTCTTGGAGGGTTTCCAACTGTAGATGGAGAAGGTCTCTTCTAAAGAGGAGTTACGATCGATATAGGAGCTCTTCACTCTCTATTTTTTCTTCTTAGAAGCGACAGGTCTGCTGACCCAGGTATGAATCCTTAGGATCGGTTCTTGACATCCCGATAGGGGATTATCTAATCAAACTACCATCGAAGGCTGTTGCATGGCCTGCACCATCTCAGTGAGGCTCCGTACCTACTGCATCAATAGGTTAAATTGCTCTGGATCCATCATTATTGTTGGCGGAGGAGGTTGCAGTTTCTATGAAGTAGGTAGATTTGACTCAGATCTAATGGTAGAGGTGGTGGATCTTTAAGTGGTCATCTTCTTTAGAGGCATTTTGAGGTCGAGGAAGAGAATGGAGATGACCCTTGAAGGAGAAAGCTCACAGGATCGATTGAGCACTCTTTTTGGAATAAGGGCTCAGGAATCCTTTCTCTAGCACCAATCATTGAAGTTCAGGCTTCTTTACGGTCATCTGCATATAGGTTGACAAGCATTGTATTGAGAGCCAAACTTACATAGATAATGAGGTCCTTCAGAGTGACCACTGGGGGTTCAATAGAAAGAAATTCTCCTTATCGATCGATGGAATCCAGCTACAGAGAGTGTGGAAGACTTGTGACTGGAGGAGTTCAGAAGGAGTTCGACTTGTAGAGAAGCCCGACTGGAGGAGAAGTCTGGAAAGAGGAGACTTGTGGAGAAGCCCGATCGAAGGAGAAGTCTGCAAAGAGGAGACTTGCGGAGAAGCCCAGTTGAAGGAGAAGTCTGGAACGAGGAGACTTGTGGAGAAGCCCGATCGAAGGAAAAGTTCGAAAGGAAGAGACTGTCTTGGAAAGAATCAAAGCCATGATTGAAGCTCTCCTGTGATTATAAGTTTTGTTCGATCAAACACCACACCAAGCTTCGACGGGAGTGGGGTTTATCCCTAACAGAAGAAATTAATCATTTTTAAAGAATGAAAAGTGGAAGGGCACTTCTAAGGGTGGATCGACTAGATAGAATGGTGCTCTATCATTTTAAGATAATGGAGAAGATATACTAGTAGTATCATATGATGTAACAGAGTTGGACAACCACTGGATACTGGATTCAGCATGTTCCCACCATTACACTACACATCGAGAGTGGTTCTCATCTTATGAAAGATCCAATGGATGGAGTGTAAGTCTTGGAGATGATCATCCATGTAAAGTTGCTATTGTTGGTACAGTAAGAGTGAGGATGTATAATGGAGTCATATGGACACTGACCAACGTAAAGCATATGCCAAAACTGAAGAAGAACCTGATATCCCTGGGTTACTTGGAAGGATAGGGATATGCTTTCAGTTGTTAGCTAGGCAACGGATGTTTGAGGATTTACAAAGGCGCATTGGTGGTGATGAAAGGGATAAGACTAAGCAACAACCGATGTAGGAAGAAGGACTTAGTAGTTATAGATAGTATGGAGGTGTCTATAGCAGCACAAGGGGAGCAACTTGCCTACAAGTTGTGGTACTATCGTATGGGTACTTTTAGTGATGGGGGCTCGCAGAGTTAAGTAGGAGAGGTCAGATTCCAGTAGTCAAAAAGAAAGGAGATGACCTATGTGAGCCTTGTATCTATGGCAAATAATACACAGTTACATTTGCCAGTAGTACCAAGCAGAGTAAAGCTATTTTGGAGCTTGTTCACTTAAACATATAGGGATCGGCACCTGTTACATCTCGATGTGGAGTGAGATATTTTGTCATCTTTATAGATGATTTCTTTTAGAAAGTACGGGTCTATCTGATGAGAGAAAAATCAGGTGTTTTTGCCCAATTTAAAATTTGGAGAGCTGAGGTGGAGAAGGAGACACGGCGGCCAGTGAAGTATTTGAGGTCTGATAATGAAGGGAAATACACCAGCCTAGCATTCAAGAGATACTATGCAAAAAATAAAATAAAATACCATTACATAGTGAAGGCAACTCCTCAGCAAAATGGTGTCATGGATAGGATGAATCAGACACTGCTAGAGAAGACTAGAAGCTTGAGGCTACAGGCGTCACTGTCCAAATCATTTTAGAATGATGCTCTTATTTATTCATATTTTCTTGTTAATAGATCTTCTCATAGAAAATTGAATGGAGGACTTCCAGACGCTGTCTAGAGTGGGAAGAAGATGGAGCTTGGCCCCCTAAAGATGTTCGATTGTCCTGCATATGCTTTGGTAGAAGAAGCCGATAGAAGCAAGTTGGACCCAATTGAAGTCATAGAAGATGATATTCATTAGATTTCCATGAGATGTGATGGGTTTCTTGCTGTAGGATTTACATTCTCAGAGGTGTGTCATCAGTTAGAAGGTGATATTTGACATAAAGAGCATTATGTTCAAACTGGGAAGTGTAGTGGGACTGTGAAGACAACACAGGATAGCATGGGACTGAAGGGAAATTCTGATTTTTCAGACCAGGTTCGTTCCAGATCTGATTAGATCAAGAGATATATTTCAAAAATTTTTCTCTTGATCTCAATCAGATCTTGATATGTTTCAGATCTGATTCTTATTATTTTAATAAATAAAATAAAATAAGATAAATTAAATCAAATTTAATTTACCTGATTTGGGTAATCCTATTACCCTGTAGATGATCCTGATTGCAGCGGAAGGTTCTGGATCTTAGCCACGCAAGCGCCTGGCCTCTACCGGTATCCACTCGGGTTGGATCTGGAGATCCTCTTCTTCTCTATCACACCTCCAAAAATCAGATCTGGATCTGATCTGGAGGATCTTCAAAACTCTTTTGAAGATCTGCAGTCGTCCTTTTGCAGCAGCGCAGCCTTCTTGCTTTTGATCGCCTTTTCTTGATCTGAATCGCACCAACCTAAGTCCAAAACACTTTTGGACGTGGAGAGCAAGGGGAGAAGAGACTATGGCATGGAGAAGGAGGGGAGAGGCAGCCTTGGGGCGTGGGAAATTCTCTTGAATTGCATTTTTTTAGGGTTGGGCGCAGGGTCTTATTTATAGACCTCTTGTGATCCAACTCCTCTTCCTCTCAACCAATCACAACCCTTTGTGAAATCAGATCTAAATCTGATTGGTTGGAATAGAGACCCCTGGATTCCTCCTTAGAGGGCGCCTAAGACCAGTCAAACTGGATTCTTAGTAGAACTCTGATTGGAATCCAAAAGGGAGGTGGAGTCCTTGTCCAACAAGGACTCCTAGGCGCCTCCTACTTGGGCTCACGCCACCCTTGGCGTGCGCCCTTCTCCTTGCCAGGTTCTGGCAGGGGGACAGGCCCCCACCAGCTCTCCAATAGGTGCATGACATGTGGTCAAAAGTCAAAGGGTCAATGGTCAATGGTCAACGTTTGACCAGTCAAAGGTAGACTTTTGACCAAAGTCAAAGAACAAGAAATGGCAGGTGACCAAAAATGGCAGGTAATGTCTTACAAATAAGACAACCTATTCTGACTTGGACAACCTCCAGTCAGACCATATGAAGGCCTCTGATTGAGCACAAACTCCTTTGGCTCAGTCAGGACAACTTATTTATGATAGTAAAAGAAGAACGTTAGGTTCAATCGAGTGCTAGCACGATTTCCTTGAACCTAATTGAATCTCATTCAGATCAATTGAACTAGATCAGTTCAATTGATGATCACCAGATTCAAACCCTTGTTTGTGTGACCCAGTTAGGTTCAGTTCTGTATGGTAATGGGATATGTCATGATCTCTATCATAGACATCATCGAAACTCCTTTCGATGGATCAGAACTCTTCTGATTCGAACAGCTAGAATGATCGATCATCTAAATCATTCTAATTGCTCCCAAAATCCACCAGTGACACCTAGCAGTATATGGTGGCAACCCATCAGAGCTGAATGCGAACCTCTTGGTGCAGCTACCTGTGTGATTAAGTTCTTCTATCTTGAGCCCCGATCAGATTAGGGTTAAGGTGAACTCGTCAAACCCTAGTCTCTGTCATATGATGTAATCATTCGATTCGAGTCCAATGTGAAAATCTAAATAGAAACTCTTTCTATTATTTCACTCTGCCATGGCCATGGGCTTCTGGACTTGATTCTCATGATCATCATAGGGCTGCTCCTCTACCACCGAGGTAGATAGATTCCCATCTTGATGCAATCCAGTTCCTACAATGAACATGCTATAGCCAACATACACCTCAGGGTTCCATATGGCTAGGAGACCGAGTAATGGTGTAGTCAAACTATAACACCCTCAAGGTGAACTGCCGATGCATCTCAGGTCAAAGAACCAGACACACTACTGCAGCATCGAGTCAGTCATTGACGAGAAGGTAGACTTCCTAATGACTACTCGAGGTGGTCACGCTCAGTGCCCTCGTTCTCTAACGAGTACCTGTACTCTCGCTCCGGTGTCTCCACACCGTAGACTCAAGACTCATCTACTAAAGAGAAGCGATCGTACACCAACCTTCCGGATCAATCACCATCCTCGTGATGATCCTATGGTCGGGAGCTGTTTATGAGTTAATAATGATTATTCATGTCTTAAATTTTCAACTCTTGAAAATATGAATTATCATTACCATTAACTCAAAGGATGTATCACAGACACTAAATACACATGTGTGATAGAAAATAACCCATTTTATTAATTATAGTCAAAATTATAATTTTGCCCCTAGAAGTGTATTACAAGTGTCAGCCAATTCTGGCTTCTAGGGCACATATATCTAACAATCTCCCACTTGTCCTAAAGCCAATTGGCTACAAGTCTAAGTCCCATCTTCTCAAGGTGGGCTTCGATCTTCTGCTGGCCCAACGGCTTTGTAAGTGGGTCTGCCACATTATCTGCGGAGTTGACTCTCTTGACCTCAACGTAACCTTTCTCAAGGTAATCGCGGATGAGATGATATCGCCGCTCAATGTGCTTGGACTTCTGGTGAGACCTCGGCTCCTTAGCAAGGGCTATGGCGCCATTGTTGTCGCAGTAAAGAGGAATGGCATCTGATGGCATTACTCCAATTTCTGCAGCAAACTTCTTGTACCAGAATGCTTCCTTTGCAGCCTCTGATGCAGCTATATATTCTGCTTCCATGGTGGAATCTGCTATCACAGTTTGCTTGGAACTCTTCCAGCTGACAGCTCCACCATTGCACACAAACAGACTTCCAGATGTCGACTTTCGATCATCTATATCGGACATGAAGTCCGAGTCTGTGTATCCCTGAACTTGGAGTTCTCCATTACCAAAGACCAACATCATATCCTTAGTTCTTCTCAAGTACTTAAGGATACATTTCACAGAAGTCCAGTGTTCTTCACCTGGATTTGACTGATATCTGCTTGTGACACTCACAGCATGGGCTATATCAGGTCGTGTACATAGCATGGCATACATGAGGCTCCCTATTGCAGAAGCATAAGGGATCTTGCTCATGCGTTCTATTTCCTCAGGTGTGCTGGGGCACATCTTCTTGGAAAGATGAATACCATGTCTGAAGGGTATTAATCCCCTCTTAGAGTTTTCCATACTAAACCTCTTTAGTACTTCCTCTATGTACATCTTCTGTGAAAGTCCTAGCATCCTATTCGGTCTATCCCTATAGACCTTAATTCCTAGAATAAAGGATGCTTCACCTAGGTCTTTCATGGAGAATTCCTTGGACAACCACATCTTGACTGATGTCAACATGGGAATATCATTCCCAATAAGGAGGATGTCATCCACGTACAATACGAGGAAGACAACAGCGCTCCCACTGACCCTTTTGAAAACACATGGTTCCTCTTCATTTTTGATGAAACCAAACTTTTTGATCACATCATTGAAACGAGTGTTCCAGCTCCGAGATGCTTGCTTAAGTCCATATATGGACCTTTGCAGCTTGCAAACCTTGTGATCAGTATCACTGGATGTGAAACCTAGCGGCTGTTCCATATAGATATCTTCCTCAAGATATCCATTTAGGAATGCCGTTTTCACGTCCATTTGCCATATTTCATAATCGAAATAGGCTGCAACAGCAAGCAATGTGCGGATGGATTTTAGCATAGCTACCGGGGAAAAGGTATCCTGATAGTCAATGCCTTCACGTTGACTATAACCTTTTGCCACCAGTCTAGCCTTGAATGTCTCCACATTCCCATCTGCACCAATCTTTCTCTTGAAGATCCATTTACACCCAATAGGTACTATACCTTCTGGTGGATCTACCAAGGTCCAGACTTGGTTTGAGTGCATCGAGTCAATTTCTGACTTCATTGCCTCAAGCCATTTCTCGGAGTCGATATCTGATATCGCCTCGTTGTAGGTTTTGGGATCATCACCATGAGCACCATTACCTATGAGGAACATTTCCTCTACGTCCTCTGAAATAATACCTAAGTATCTTTCAGGGGGACGGGAAACTCTTTCCGATCTACGAGGTGGAGGAGGTAGTGTTCTTATTGGCTCAACCTGATTTGGTTCCACTTGGTCCTTAGCTCGTTTCTGCTTGTGAGACTTTCTCATCAAGCTTAATCTGCTTTCCAATGCCACTATCTTGAATAAACTATTTTTCAAGAAATATGGCATGTCGACTCACAATCACATTGTGGTCTTCTGGAATGTAGAAATAGTATCCTAATGACTCTTTAGGATATCCTATGAATCGAGCTCTAAAGGACCTAAACTCTAACTTGTCCGCTTGTTGTCTTTTGACATGAAGCCGGACAACCCCAAATTCTGAGATGACTCAGACTTGGTTTCTTACCGTGCCATATCTCATACGGTGTGGTAGGAACGGTTTTAGAGGTTTTAGAGGGAACCCTATTCAGTAAATAGATTGAAGTTAATAATGAATGTCCCCAAAGAAAATCTGGGAGGTCTGTGAAGCTCATCATGGATCGAACCATATCCAATAGAGTCCGATTTCTCCGTTCTGAAACCCCGTTGAGTTGAGGTGTTCCTGGTGGAGTCCATTGAGAGACTATGCCATTTTCCTTAAGATAGTCTAGGAATTCCCGGCTAAGGTATTCACCTCCTCGATCTGATCGAAGAACCTTAATGGGTTTTCCAGTTTGTTTTTCTACTTCATGTCTGAATTCTTTGAACTTTTCAAAAGCTTCAGACTTGTGTCTCATAAGATACACATACCCATACCTAGACAGATCATCGGTAAAGGTAATGAAGTAGACAAAATTGCCTCTAGCCGGCACATCGAATGGGCCGCACACATCAGTATGTACTAGGGCAAGGAGATCTGTGGCCCTCTCCCCATGTCCAACAAAAGGGAGTTTAGTCATTTTGCCTTGAAGACAAGATTCACAAGTTGGATATGACTCAAAAGTCAATGGACTCAATAGCCCATTTTTCTCCAATTTGTTAATCCTATCTTCTGCTATATGACCTAATCTCAGGTGCCATAGATATCTGTCGTTTGGACTATCCCTAGGTCGTTTGGCATTCACGTTTTGCTCGATAGTTAAAATAGGTACATCAATATGCAACTGATAAAGACCATTAACAAGGAAACCATTTGCAATTTTATTTCTTTCATAAAGAATGTTACAATGGTCCTTAAAGAAGGTGATCACATAACCTTCTTGTGCTAAGCATGAAACAGAAATCAAATTCCTGCTAGCTGCAGGCACATAATAACAGTCTTTTAAAACTAAGTCTAAACCAGATGGTAATCGAAGAGGGTATGTTCCCACGGCTACTGCAGCAACTCTTGCTCCATTACCGATGCGTAGGATCATGTCTCCATCCCTCAGCCTCCTGCTATCCTCAAGACCCTGCATAGAAGTGCACAGATGAGCACTAGAACCAGAGTCAAGCACCCAACTGGATGCAGAAGAAACCGTAAGGTTAGACTCAATAACGAGCATACCTCCAGAAGGACCTTCCTTCTTGTTCTTCAGGGTGGCCAGGTAAGTAGGGCAGTTCCGCTTCCAATGGCCGTCGCTGTTGCAATGGAAACACTTTCCTTTGCCATCGACCTTTTTCTTCGGTTCTGCCTTCTTCTTCTTTGATCCTTCCACCTTTTGCTTTTTCACAGACTTCTTTTTCTTTCCATAAGACTTTCTTTTGGAAGAAGTCCGTTCCATAGCAAGAACTGAGCCTTTAGAACCTTTCATAGAAAGCTCAGCGGTAACCAGCATATTCATCAACTCGGCCAAGGAATTTTGAAGTTTATGCATGTGGTAATTCATGATGAATTGCCCATATGCATCAGTCAAGGATTGCAGAATAATATCGTTCTGCAAGATCCAAGTCCAACTTCACACCGAGCTTCTCAAGCTCTTCCATGTCCTTGATCATTGTCAGACAGTGATCTTGGACTGACTGCCCATCACGCATCTTAGCCTTAAAAAGTCATTTTGTGACTTGATATTTGGCTGCGCGACTCTGTTCACCAAACATCTCCTGCAGGTGAGCCAACATTTGGCGAGCAGTCCCGATATCTTCATGTTGGCGCTGGAGCTCATCAGACATCGAGCCCAACATGTAGTATCTGGCCTTATTGTCTTCGTCAATCCATTTTTCCAGAGACGCTCTCTGTTCAGTGGATGGACGAGCTGGTAAGGTGGGAGGGTCCTGGTCCAAAACATGTGTTAACTTCTCTGAACCCAAAACAATTTTGTAGTTCCTGAGCCAATCTTTATAATTGGGTCCAGTCAGTCTATGTGTGTCTAGGATACGTGCCAGTGGGTTGGACGCAGACATTTTCCTGTAGAGAGTCAAAGATTCTAGTTAGATACTGTAATTTTGACTTGACCAATTTGTTTAGGGATTTTATTTTTAAACAAATTAGCTCCCACTATTTTCTCGGATCCCTACACTCCCTCTGTAGAGATGCGAAAATCTCCACGATTAATGATTTCTAGTGGGTGGTGCGGTCTCACCAACTGACTCATCACCTCACCTAACAGTTATTGGTGATGGGTTAGCCAATGAGTGAACAACTCTTGTTCAATGATTCTCTAATCATGGTGCACCCAAACTTGGTCTCTAATTCATGAATCTCACCGTATCCGGAATATTGATCCACTCCTTAGTTAAGTCAGACCCACCATTTGCATAGACTGGGTTCCTAATTGGGTCTCTCACCGTATCCGAAATATTGAGCCCAACTCATCCTCCAGCCCATAGCATCCAATGCCTAATAGACATGGTTGCATCTTCCCGGTGCAACTGAGCCACTGTATCCAGCCGAGAACAATCAACCCCGGGAAGGGCCCGCACGTCTACAATGGTGGAAGACCTCAGACTTAATCTTTTCTTAGGGAGAATTGATTCAGGTCTCATTAAACTAGACTTGGCTTAGTCATAACAATTATGACTAACCTAGTGGCATGGGTTAGCTCGGATTATTGACCACCTCAGATCAGAACTGTGTCAACAGATATGGCCAGGTAAGTGAGACCGGTGGAAGGAATATGCCGTTAACTCGCACAAGAACGCATTCAGGTCGAGTAGCTTCCAATTAAAAACCAGTCGGTCGTCTATGTGCCAAACTTACCTTAGACACCAAATTGTTGAGTCAGAACCAATTGGGTTAGCCTACAATCCAGACTCTAACCTCTGAGCCTAATTAGGTCTTGCTTGATCGTGACTCGATCTTGACCCAGACTTAATCCTATTAGGCTGGTCAATTTAAGCATTGTTGATCCCATCTAACCAACTCTTGATTCGGTTTGATCAACCGCTTAGACCTAATTGAGCTACCCAAGCCCGAACCCAGTATTATGAATATGTCTTAGATCTGAAATTCTCAATTTTAGACCTAATTAATATTCCATAAACTTAATTCTTAATTAAGTTGGGTTCATAAACAAAATATGCACAATAAATCCTAGGGTTTCAGGATCTAGGGTTTTGCAGAAAGTAAGTTTTGGGTTTCTGATTAAGGACGAACACGCAGCACCCCTACACGTCATAAGAACACCCCATCGAATGGGAAGAGAGGGCCTTTAAACCCTTCTTCGTTCTTATGACCGGACGGCCAAGAGGAACGCCTTAATCAGGAACATGTCAATACTACAAAACAAGTTATAGATCTATATCATATATCTCATATACAAATTTAGATCTAATCATGGCATATTTTGCATACATCTCATGTATCAAATCATGCATATTTTCAGATCTAAATTATCTCATAATAATCTAAAAAATTAGATTTAAATTGATCTAATCAAAATAAATTCTAATCTAGACAATTATGTAGAACTATTCTACAACTAGTCTAGACATGCATCAATCATATCTCATATGATATTTAAAATTAAATAATTTTTATTTGCTATTTTTTCAGATGTTATTATAACACTTATAATATCAGAAAATAGTAAATAAGAAGATCTAAAATATGATTTAATCAGATTAAATCAAAGACATGCAAAACTATTCTATAGAACTATTCTATTCTAGAACTAGTCATGCATATCTTCATGTTCTTAGATCCAAATCATTTAATTTTAATTTTTTCTGATTTCAGATCTGATCACATCTCATGTGACATCTGAAATCACTTTATTTTCTAATTAAAATAAAATTAAAATCAGATCTAAACAATTTTAGAACCATGGCTCTGATACCAGTTGAAGGGAAATCCTGATTTCCCGGTCCAGGTTCGTCCAGATCTGATTAGATCAAGAGATATATTTCAAAAATTTTCTCTTGATCTCAATCAGATCTTGATATATTTTCAGATCTGATTCTTATTATTTTAATAAATAAAATAAAATAAGATAAATTAAATCAAATTTAATTTACCTGATTTGGGTAATCCTATTACCCTGTAGATGATCCTGATTGCAGCGGAAGGTTCTGGATCTTAGCCACGCAAGCGCCTGGCCTCTACCGGTATCCACTCGGGTTGGATCTGGAGATCCTCTTCTTCTCTATCACACCTCCAAAAATCAGATCTGGATCTGATCTGGAGGATCTTCAAAACTCTTTTGAAGATCTGCAGTCGTCCTTTTGCAGCAGCGCAGCCTTCTTGCTTTTGATCGCCTTTTCTCTTGATCTGAATCGCACCAACCTAAGAATCCAAAACACTTTTGGACGTGGAGAGCAAGGGGAGAAGAGACTATGGCATGGAGAAGGAGGGGAGAGGCAGCCTTGGGGCGTGGGAATTGCATTGCTCTTTGAGGTTGGGCGCAGGGTCTTATTTATAGACCTCTTGTGATCCAACTCCTCTTCCTCTCAACCAATCACAACCCTTTGTGAAATCAGATCTAAATCTGATTGGTTGGAATAGAGACCCCTGGATTCCTCCTTAGAGGGTGCCTAAGACCAGTCAAACTGGATTCTTAGTAGAACTCTGATTGGAATCCAAAAGGGAGGTGGAGTCCTTGTCCAACAAGGACTCCTAGGCGCCTCCTACTTGGGCTCACGCCACCCTTGGCGTGCGCCCTTCTCCTTGCCAGGTTCTGGCAGGGGGACAGGCCCCCACCAGCTCTCCAATAGGTGCATGACATGTGGTCAAAAGTCAAAGGGTCAATGGTCAACGTTTGACCAGTCAAAGGTAGACTTTTGACCAAAGTCAAAGAACAAGAAATGGCAGGTGACCAAAAATGGCAGGTAATGTCTTACAAAATAAGACAACCTTTTTCTGACTTGGACAACCTCCAGTCAGACCATATGAAGGCCTCTGATTGAGCACAAACTCCTTTGGCTCAGTCAGGACAACTTATTTATGATAGTAAAAGAAGAACGTTAGGTTCAATCGAGTGCTAGCACGATTTCCTTGAACCTAATTGAATCTCATTCAGATCAATTGAACTAGATCAGTTCAATTGATGATCACCAGATTCAAACCCTTGTTTGTGTGACCCAGTTAGGTTCAGTTCTGTATGGTAATGGGATATGTCATGATCTCTATCATAGACATCATCGAAACTCCTTTCGATGGATCAGAACTCTTCTGATTCGAACAGCTAGAATGATCGATCATCTAAATCATTCTAATTGCTCCCAAAATCCACCAGTGACACCTAGCAGTATATGGTGGCAACCCATCAGAGCTGAATGCGAACCTCTTGGTGCAGCTACCTGTGTGATTAAGTTCTTCTATCTTGAGCCCCGATCAGATTAGGGTTAAGGTGAACTCGTCAAACCCTAGTCTCTGTCATATGATGTAATCATTCGATTCGAGTCCAATGTGAAAATCTAAATAGAAACTCTTTCTATTATTTCACTCTACCATGGCCATGGACTTTCTGGACTTGATTCTCATGATCATCATAGGGCTACTCCTCTACCACCGAGGTAGATAGATTCCATCTTGATGCAATCCAGTTCCTACAATGAACATGCTATAGCCAACATACACCTCAGGGTTCCATATGGCTAGGAGACCGAGTAATGGTGTAGTCAAACTATAACACCCTCAAGGTGAACTGCCGATGCATCTCAGGTCAAAGAACCAGACACACTACTGCAGCATCGAGTCAGTCATTGACGAGAAGGTAGACTTCCTAATGACTACTCGAGGTGGTCACGCTCAGTGCCCTCGTTCTCTAACGAGTACCTGTACTCTCGCTCCGGTGTCTCCACACCGTAGACTCAAGACTCATCTACTAAAGAGAAGCGATCGTACACCAACCTTCCGGATCAATCACCATCCTCGTGATGATCCTATGGTCGGGAGCTGTTTATGAGTTAATAATGATTATTCATGTCTTAAATTTTCAACTCTTGAAAATATGAATTATCATTACCATTAACTCAAAGGATGTATCACAGACACTAAATACACATATGTGATAGAAAATAACCCATTTTATTGATATTAGTCAAAATTATAATTTTGCCTCTAGATGTGTATTACAAGTGTCAGCCAATTCTGGCTTCTAGGGCACATATATCTAACAGGGATAGCTCTAAGATATAGGTTATTTGCCCTCAACATCAATCGGCCGTGTTTAGTTTGATTTAAGGCTTGGTGATATACCTATGGAGGACCAGCATGGAGAGCAATCTATCCTGAGAGAAGTGCAAAGGTAGCCAAAGGCAGCAAACTTGCAGGATACTGCAAGGGGAGTGGCACTGCACAAGCCGAAGCATACTGTTCACAAATCAAAGCGATATGGCATTGATGAGACTATTTCTTATGCTCTCATCATTACCAATGAAGATCTAGAGAGCTTTGAGGAGGCCATGGAGAGTTTGGATTGGGAGTCATGAATGCAGGCCATTATGGAGGAGATGGAGTCTCTCAAGAAAAATCGGACATGGCAGCTGATGGATCTATTAAATGATGCTCGATTCATTGGCTCTAAATGGGTTTTCACTAGAAAAGAGGCACCTTCTAAGCAAGGTGGAGTGAGGTACAAGGCTAGACTGGTAGCCAAAGATTATTCATAGAGAGAGGAAATTGATTACTCAAAAGTCTTCTCTTCAATTGTCAGACATACGTCCATCAAGATGCTTTTGAGTATAGTTGCTGCTCATGGCTTGGAGCTAGAGCAAATGAACATTAAGACAGCATTCCTCCATAAAAATTTGGAGGAGAACATATATATGGAGCAACCATAGGGCTTCAGGAAGCCTGGATCAGAGAGAGAGATTTGTTTACTGAAGAAATCACTGTATGGATTGAAGTAGTCTCCTAGATAGTGGTGCAAGCAGTTTGACACTTATGTGAGATGTATTGGACTATCCAGGTGCGATCATGACCCATATATATATATGAGATCTCTAGAAGATGGATCTTGATTATATTTACTATTGTATGTAGATGACATACTGATAGCATGCAAAAGTAAAGTAGTGCAAGTGTTGATGCAAGCTTTATTTTTGGAATTTGAGATGAAAGACTTGGGGCCTACAAAGAAGATCCTAGGAATGAAAATTGTCAGAGATAGAACTAAGAGGTTACTACATCTATCTCAGGGAGGATACATTAAGAAGATCTTAGAGAGGTTTAGTATGAAGGATGCTAAATCGACAAAGCTACCATTTATCGGGCATGTTAGACTCTCTAAGACCATGTCACCACAGACTGAGATGGAGCTTCAGGAGATGAAAAAGATTTCATATTCTTCTGGTGTGGAAAGTATTATGTACTTTATGGTATGTTGTAGGCTAAATTTAGCCCATGTAGTGAGTCAAGTGAGCATGTTTACGGCTCCACCTAAAAAGAAGCATTGGAGAGCATTAAAGGGTATCTTTAGATACTTGGCAAGTTCAGTTGGAATTGACATCTACTATGGTCCGCAAGAAGGTACTAAGGAATATCCTAACACGTCCAAGGAGGCTCGAGGGCTAATAGAGGGATTTGTGGATGTAGATTTAGGTGGAGATTTTGACACTCAGCATTCGATACAGATTTTCTATTCAACCTATATGGAGGTCAGTCTCCTGGAGATCTTGCTTGCAGTCAATTATAGCCTTGTCCACTATTGAAGTGGAGTATATTGGCATCACAGAGGCAGTGAAGGAAGCTCAATGGTTGAAGGACTTGGCGCTAAAGATGGGATTCCAATAAGATTCAATCAGAATGCATTATGATAGCTAGAGTGCTTTGTTACTCGTACAAAATTCTATGTATCATGTGAGGCTCAAGCACATTGATATTAGATACCACAAAATTAGAGAGCTAGTGGAGGATGGTAAAGTGGAGCTGGTGAAGGTTCACACCAAGAAAAATCTAGTTGATGTGCTCACAAAGATACTTCCACGAAATAGCTTTTACAATTGCATGGTATTGATGGAGCCGACAGATATAGCTGAGTTCACACAGACTTGGGAGCATCAAGGTGGAGATTGTGAGCTCAGGTATAGTGCTTTCAAGCCTTGGAAGTCTTTGGAAAGAGAGCAAGGAGCGAATGAAATCAATCGTTGAAAAGCTTCGATGAACGCTTCAGAAGGGCTGGCTTGGATCCAGTCAAAAGAGCCAACTCGAGCTAAAGATAAGGCAGCTCAAATTTTGAGAGAGCTAGCTCGAGCAAAAGTCTAGAAAGTGTGTCAAGCTGATACGCTAGAAGAGTTGGCTTGGTTCCTATCAGTGCCAGCTTGAGTGGAAGTCAAGCCGGCTCGAATCCTAAGAAAGCTGGCTCGAGCAGTAGAACAGAGATTAATGATTCAAGCTCTCACAGGAGACATCACCATCGAGCCGACCCAACTACTGATTGACCCAGCTCGAGCAGTGAATAGAATAGAATGTTGTTTCTGTTCTGTCTTGGGATTGGATTTAATCCTAGGTAGTTAGGGCCTTGGTTTGTAAGATCCTAAGGGGGCTAACCTATGGATTGGACTGGGACTTGTCCAATAGATGTGTGCATGGGAGACATGGGTGTACATGGGCTCGAGAAGTGCATCACATTAGGTTAGCTAGGAGAGTTGTTTAGGTTGGGTCTTATTTGACTAGGTATATATACTCTATATTGAGTTTTGTAAACTAAGCATGGAATCAATACAAGCCTTTTCTCCCTGAAATCTCTCTTTCTCTCTTGTTCTCCCACTTTTCTCCACATTCTAAAGTTTGCTAGGATTTCAATAGAAAGGCCATCTCTTTTCTTGGATTCTTATTGCAATTTTTATAAGCATCAAGTGCAAGGATTATTTCCAACAGATTGGTATCAGAGCAGCCATCTAGAACAACACAAAGGGCTCAGTGCTTGCTTTAGAGTGGATTTCTTCCAACAGAAAGTCTTTTGGGAAGAAGAAGAAGACCGCAAAGAAGCAGAAGGTGGAAGATGGAAAGAAGAAGAAAGCAGAGCCAAAGAAGAAGGCCACTGATAAAAAAATATATTTTTATTACAACATAGATGGCCACTGAAAGTGAAACTACTCTCTTTACTCAGCCACCCTGAAGAGCAAGAAGGAGGCAGGTCCTTCTGGAGGTATGCTCATTATAGAATCTAATCTTATAATTTTTTCTGCATCTAGTTGGATGCTTGACTCTGGTTCTAGTGCTCACTTATGCACTTCTATGCAGTGTCTTGAGGATAGCAGGAGGATGAGGGATGGTGAGATGATCCTACATGTCGGAAATGAAGAAAGAGTTGCTTTTGTGGTCGTGAAAACCTACCCTCTTTGATTACCATTAGGATTAGATCTAGTCTTAGAGATTATTTTTATGTGCCTGCAACAAGCAGAAATTTGATTTCTATTTTATATTTAGCATAAAAAGGCTATGTAATTAGTTTTCTTAAGGACCATTTTAAAAATATTTATGAAAGAAATAAAATTGTAAGTGGATTCCTTATAAATGGTCTTGATCAGTTACATATTGATGTTTTTATTTTTAATATCGAGCAAAATGTGAATGCCATAGGATCCAAGTGACCTAGGGATAGTATAAATGATAAGTATCTTTGGCATCTTAGGCTAGGTCATATAGCTGAAGACATGGTTAACAAATTGAAGAAATTTAGGCTATTAAGTCCATTGACTTTCGAGTCATATCCGATTAATGAAACATGCCTTCATGGAAAAATGACCAAGCTCCTTTTTACAGGACATGGGAAAAGGGCCAGAGACCTGCTCGTCCTGGTACATACAGATGTATGCCATCCATTTGATGTGTCGGTCAAGGATAATTATATCTACTTCATCATCTTTACCAATGATCTATCTTGATATGGATATGTGTATTTGATGCGACATAAGTCTGAAGCTTTTGAAAAGTTCAAAAAATTCAGACTCGAAGTAGAAAAATAAATAGAAAAACTAATTAAGGTTCATCGATCAGATCGAGGAGGTGAATACCTTAGTCAAAAATTTTTGGACTATCTTAAGGACAATGGCATAGTCTCTCGTTGGACTCCACCTGGAATGCCTCAACTCAATGAGATTTTAGAATGGAGAAATCAGATCCTATTAGATATGGTCAGATCTAAGATGAGTTTCATGAACCTTCCTAAGTTTTTTTGGAGACATAGTCTTATGACTGCTATATATTTACTGAATATGATTTTCTCTAAAACTATTTCTACCATACCGTATAAGATATGGCATGGTATGAAATCAAGTCTGAGTCATCTCAGAATTTGGGATTGTCCGGCCTATGTCAAGAGACAATAGGCGAATAAATCAAAGTCTAGATCATTTAGAGCTCGATTTATTGGATATCCTAAAGAGTCATTAGGATATTATTTCTATCTTTTGAAAGATCATAATGTGATTGTGAGTCAATATGCCATCTACCTTGAAAAATAGTTTAATCTAGATGGTGGCATCGAAAGATAGATTAGACTCGAGGAGAAAGTCTCTGATGAGAAATGAGCTAAGAAACATATGAAACCCAATCAAATTGAGCCAACCTAGACACTACCTCCTCCACCTCGTAGATCAAATAGAATTTTCTATCCTCCTGAAAGGTACTTAGGTACTATCTCAGAAGACACAGAAAAAATATTTCTCACAGAAAATGGGGTACATTATGATGATCCCAAAACCTATGATGAGGCAATATTAGATATCGACTCCAAGAAATGGTTAGAAGCAATGAAGTCAGAGATTGACTCAATGCATTCGAACCAAGTGTGGACCTTGGTAGATCCACCTAAAGGTATAGTACCTATTAGGTGTATATGGATCTTCATGAGAAAGATAGATGCCGATGGGAATGTAGAGACATTCAAAGCAAGGCTCATAGTGAAAGGGTATAGTCAGCATTAAGGCATTGACTATTAGGATACCTTTTCACCAATAGACATGCTCAAGTCCATCCACACATTCCTTGTTGTTGCAACCTATTTCAATTATGAAATATGATAGATGAATGTGAAAATGGTATTCCTAAATGGATATCTTGAGGAAGATATCTATATGGAACAGCCGCTAGGTTTCACATCTAGTGATGATGATCATAAGGTATGTAAGTTGCAAAGATTCATATATGGACTTAAGCAAGCATCTCGGAGTTGGATTGCTCATTTTAATGATGGAATCAAATCATTTGGATTCATCAACAACAAGGAGGAGCTCTATGTTTTCAAAAAGGTCAGTGGAAGAATTATTATCTTCCTCATACTATACATGGATGATATCCTCCTAATTGGAAATAATATTCCCATATTGGCTACAGTCAAAATGTGATTGTCTAAGGAGTTCTCTATGAAAGATCGAGGAGAGGCATCCTTTATTCTAGGAATTAAGGTCTATAGGAATAGACCGAATAGGATGCTAGGTCTCTCATGGAAAATGTACATAGAGGAGGTGCTGAAGAGGTTCAGCATGGAAAACTCCAAGAGAAATTTAGTACCCTTTAGACATAGTATTCGTCTCTCCAAGAAGATATGCCCTAGCACACTTGAGGAGATTGAATGCATGAGCAAGATCCCTTATGCTTCGGCAATAGAGAGCCTCATGTACGCCATGCTATATACAAGACCTGATATTGCCCATGCTGTGAGTGTCATGAGCAGGTATCAGTCAAATTTAGGTGAAGAGCATTGGGTAGATCTCCATTAAGGAAAGCTGTCTGCACATTCATCTGTCAGATCTCATAGTCCAGATGGGTAGCAATGGCAAGCATGATCCGAATGGACTTGAGCATTGCCATAAGAAAGATTGTCTCATCATAATCAATACCACAACATTGACGATACCCCTTGGCAACCAGATGGGCTTTATAGGTCTCCACCTTTTCGTTTGCGTCCCTCTTCCTTTTGAAAATCCATTTACACCCAATGGGTTTAACCCATTCAGGTTGGTCAACTAATGTCCATACAACATTAACCTTCATGAAATCCATTTTGGATCTCATGGCTTCTAGCCATTTCTTAGAGTCAAATCTCCACATCGCATCCATATAAGTGATAGGTTCCTTATCATTCTCATCGAGTTTGATGGGATCACCATCCTGGATCAAGAATCCATAGTATCTATCTGGATGGTGCGGTACTCTATCAGATTGCCTTAATGGTGTGGGTTTACTAGGCTTCGGATTTGATCTGATCAAATCTGACTTAGGTTCGATATTCTGTGTCAGACTTTCTACCTATTAAACTTCATCAAGTTCAACCTTAGAGACAACAGTTCCTTCACCAAGGAACTTGTTTTCTGAAAAGATTGTCCTAAGGCTGACGAACATCTTTTGTTCATCAGCATGATAGAAATAGTATCCTTTGGTCTCTTTTGGATCCTATGAATGTACACTTGTCAGACCTAGGTTCAAGTTTTTCTCTAATTAACCGTTTGACATAAGCCAGGCACCCCCAAACCCTAAGGTGTGAAAGTGCTGGTTTACATCCTGTCCATATCTCATATGAGATTTTAACTACAGACTTACTTAGAATCCTATTTAATAGATAACAAGCTGATTCAAGTGCATATCTCCAGAAGGATATCGACAAACAGGCAAATCGCATCATGGATCGGATCGTGTCTAACAAAGTCTGATTCCTTCTTTCAGACACACCATTATGCTGCGTTGTTTCAGGAGAAGTCCATTGGAAGAGAATTTTATTCTCTCCTACATATATGAGAAACTCACTAGAAAGGTATTCTCCTTCTCGATCAGATTGAAGAGTTTTAATAATCTTTCTTGTTTATTTTTCTACTTCACTTTGGAATTGTTTGAACATTTCAAAAGAATCTGACTTATGTTTCATCAGATGGACATATCCATATCTGGATAGATCATCTATGAAAGTGATGAAGTAGATATATCCACCTCTAGCACTTATGCTCATCGGTCCACATACATCAGTATGTACTAGACCTAAGAGCTCATTAGCTCTCTCACCTTTTTCAGTAAAAGGTGACTTGGTCATTTTACCAAGAAGATAGGACTCACAGTTTGGAAGTGATTCACAATCATTGACTTCGAGGATTTCCTCTTGAGTCAACATGTTTATCCTGTTCTAATTTATATGACCTAACCTATAGTGCCATAAGTAGATATCTGATACACTATGTAATCTAGGGTGCTTGCTAGTAGAATAGACTATATTAATAGGTTATGATAATATATATACACTATTATTCAATTATCCATAAAAAGTAGTAACACCATTCATAATGACATTACAAACTCATTTCTTTACTGAAATTTCAAAATTATTCATGGCCAAAAGGCTTACAGAAATGATATTTAAAAAAAAATTAGGATAGAAATAACAATAAGTAAGAACAATGGTATGAGATTCAAATACAAGTTTTAAAATTTGTAAAGCTAGAACTGCAACAGGTCTTCCATCTCCAACATTTTGGAATCTCTCATCTTGCTCGAATCTTTTACTAATCTGCAACCCTTGCAATGAATTGCAAATATTTTAAGGGCTATCGGTATCCAATACCCAGTCAATAATATCAGAAATAGAAAAATTGCAGGGAGTTATCATATAAATACCTTGTCCAGCAATAGCTTGCTTCTTTCTCTACCTGTTCGGATATGAGGCAATGTACTGAGGATAGTTCCTCTTTCAGTGCCCCCTCTTCTTGCAAGAGAAGCATTCATCTTGACTCTTATCGAGCTTGATCTTCCTGGTCCGGCCCTCCACTAATGTCCCAGCCTGAACTTGCACCTTCTTTGTTTTCTTCTTTTTGTTCTTCTTCCCTTTCCTAAAGGATCGAGAACCAAAAGATGAACCTCCCACTATGTTCACCAACATTTTATGGAGCTGGTGATCCTTCTCAAAGTTATGAAGTAACCCCAGTAAGCCATGGTAGTTTACTTTAGGCTTCATCATTCTATAATGAGTAAGGAAGCAAGGAAAAGTCGAGTTTGCTCAAGCACTCTATCAGCCCGATAATATATAGTACATGATCAGTGACAGAGGCTCTGTCCCAAATTCTGGCATTGAAGATGGTGCAACTAGTCTTGTGCCTCTCAATGTCATCGAGTGTGCCAAAAGAATCCTTCAACACATGGTGCATTTCATTTGGCTGAGTTATCTCAAATCTGTGACTGAACTTGTCACTCATCGCAGCCAGCATAATGTAGCACACCATGGTTTGGTCATTGAGCAACTTCTGATAAGTATCTCAGACTCTTCCACGTGCATTGCCAGCTGGCTCCTCAGGTGTAAGATCCATCAGTATATATAGGATCCGTTCATGCTCTAGGATAATCTTCAACTTTTGATACCCGCTACTAAAGTTGGGTCCCACCAACTTATCATTGTCCAACAATGATCGGAGCGATAGAAAAATCACCATGTCGGCAAAAAGAAAAACTAAAACCTAATTAGTAATTGATTCATTAAACCTAAAGATTTGGACTTTAATCAAAAGGTTCCTCCCATTATTTTATTCGAATTGGTACCTTCTACCTTCAATTTGAAGAATTATCCTAATTTCTTAGTGGGTACTAGAATCCACATTGACTATACACAAGCCCAACTTGAAGGAAAAATTCTAATTTCCCAGATCAGGTTCGTTCAGATCTGATCAGATCAAGAGAGATATTACAAAAATTTATCTCATGTATCCAGATCAGATCTAAGATATTTCAGATCTAATTTTATAGATCTAATGAATAAAAAATAAAAAATAAATTAAATATAATTTAATTATATCTTGATGCTGGGTAATCAGATTATCCTTTGATGATCCTGCTGATTGTCTGAGGTTCTGGATCTAGACATGCAAGCGCCTGGCCTCTACCAGTATTCAGTCAAGCTAGATCTGGAGATCTTCTTCTTCTTTAGCATCTCTCCAAAAATTAGATCTAGATCTGATTTGGAGGATCTTCAAAACTTCTTTTTGAAGATCTGCTGTTGTCTCTACAGCAGTGCTGCCTTCTTCCTTTTTCGTCAGCTTTTTCTTACCTAGATCGCACCAAACTGAAGCCCAACTTCTCTTAGGCGTGGAGAGGAGAGAGAGGATTAGAAGATGGCATGGAGGAGGGAGAGGGGCAGCCTTGGGTCATGGGTAAGAGAAAACTCTATCAAAGATGGGCACAGACAGGGTTTATATAGATCCTACTGCTCCATGCAGTGCCACATCATCCCGGTCAATCACGTTGCTTCATGCAATCAGATCTAAATCTGATTGGTGGGATGACATCACTTGATCTAATCAGATGAGAGTCCCTCTAATTCATCCTTAGATGGTGCCTAAGATTGGTCAAAATCTATAGTTATGGGCCATCTAAGTAGAAACCAAGAAGCAACCTAAAGTCCCATTCGTATGGGACTCCAGGCATCCCTATCCATGGGCGCACACCTCCCTAGGCATGCGCCCCCTCCTTTCAAAATTCTAGCAAGGGTACAAGCCCCTATCTATTCTCTAATAGGTGCATGACACATGGATAGATGTTTATGTATCAAAGGTCAACATTTGATCAAAGGACAAGAATTAGTAGGTGACGGAAAGTGGCAGGTATTATCTCAAATTTATCTTATAAATTAAGACAACCCTTTTCTATCCTGGATAAGCTCTAGTCAGACTAAGTAAAAATACCTGAGTGAGCATAGACTCATTTGGCTCAGTCGAGATAACTTTTAATGATAATAAAAGGAGAACGTTAGGCTCAATCGTGTGCTAGCACGATTTGCTTGAACCTAATTGAATCTAATTCAAATCAATTGAACTGGGTTAGTTCAATTGATGATATCCAGATCCAAACCCTTATTTGTGTGACCCAGTTAGGTTCAGTTCTATATGGTAATAGGATATGTCGTGATCTCTATCATCGACATCATCGAAACTCCTTTCGATGGATCAGAACTATTCTAATTCAGACAATTAGAATGATCGATCATCTAAATCATTCTAATTGCTCTCAAAATCCACCAGTGACACCTAGCAGTATATGGTGGCAACCCATCAAAATTGAAAATGAACCTCTTGGTGCAGCTACTTGTGTGATTAAGTTCTTCTATCCTGAGCCCCGATCAGATTCGGGTTAAGGTGAACTCGTCAAACCCTAATTTCTATCATATCACTAATCATTCGATTCAAGTCTGATGTGAAAATCTTAATAGAAACTCTTTCTATTATTTCACTTTGCCATAGCCATGGGCTTATGGACATTATTCTCACAATCATCATAGGGCTGCTCCACATCTATCGAGATAGATAGATTTCCTCTTGGTGCAATCCAATTCCTACAATGAATATGCAATAGCCAACATACACCTCAGGGTTCCGAATGGCTAGAAGATCAAGTCATGGTTGATGAGCATCATAAATTCACCAATAAAAATATTAATTTATCAATTAATTAATATTAATTTTTAAGAATTAATAATTAATTTATATATAATTTTTGAAAAATTCATATTTTTATTAATTAAAAAATTAATTAAAAAATAATAAAAATTAGAAAATAAAATTTTATTATCAATAGAAAGAGCTCATTTTTTTGATCATAATAAAATAAATTTCAAGTAAAACAGAGCTAAAACGGAAAAGATATAAATTTTTAAAGATATAAAATAAATAAAAATTAAATTAAAAAAAAAGAGAAAATGACTCAGTCGGCTCCGTAAGTCGAGCCACCAAGCCAAGCCAAGCCATCAAAGCCGACTCAGCCATTGAAGCCATCAGCCAGTCTACGATCCAGGTGTGGACCGCTAGCTCAGTAGAAATCGATGAATCAGAGATCGCCACGTGGCGGACCTAGACCCTTAAAGGGTCTATAGAAATTTATCATGGCTCATAGGGCAATTTGGTCATTTCACTCGACGACAGAAGCATTGATTGGTTGTAATGTGCGGTGCGGTCGGTCTACGCGGTCCATGGGAATAGTGATTGCGCGATCGGACGGCTGTGGTTGATTGCGGTTAAGATCGGAGGGTCAGCATTTTTTTTCGGTTGCCAATTTCACTCGGATCACCATTGGATGGCAGCGCCTAATTCTAACATCGATCCGACAGTCCAGAACTCTCCCGATGGTGATCAGGACTCCCGAAGCATGATTTGCGGCCAGATTTCCTCGATCAAGCATGATCGGACGGCCAGAATTTAATCCGACCTGATCTGGGCTGATAGGCATCTGATTTTGATGATTTTTGAACCATTGGATTCCTATCGAATAGCTAGATTTTACCAGATTTACCAGAGTCATAACAGAGTTATTTTTATTCAAATTTTATTCAGATTTTTATGATTATAAAGATAATTAGTCTCATATTGCTTTTAGAAATAAATATCTACCTCTTCTAGCTCTATAAAAAGGATCCTAAGCCTCTAAGAAAGGGAGGAGGGTTGGAAGGGAAGCTAAGGTATAGGGTGGAAGTCAAGCTTTAGATTAAAGGTTGCTTCAAAGCTGCGGTGCTGAGAAGAAGAGTCGGTCTTCTACGCCATCTTCATGCCTACGCTGATCTGCGATCTCCATCTAGTCTTTTTTCTTTAATTTCTTGTATTAAAATTCTGAATTTTCTTTAATTTCTTGTATTTAAATTCTGTATTTTAGTTTTAAATTTAATAAAGAAAGTTTCATTATTCTTTTCAATTCTAGCTCTTTAAATTATTTGTTCTTTATTGCTTTTTAATTTTACTATAAGTAGTTCCTAAGATCTAAATAGTAGATCTTAGTATCAAATTTATTTTTGCATAATTTAAATTTTATTTTTATTTATAGATCTATTTTTGGACTTTAATTTTTAAAAAAATCCTTTCTTTCTTTTCTTAAAAAAAAAGGAATCAAAGATTCTAGAAATAAATCATTGCCTCTCTATGGATTCGACCCGACTCACCACTTTCTTCATAATTTTTAGTTAATTTAAAAAGTAAAGAGTCGGATTTAAATTGATAAACATGGTGTCTTAATGACAGCATCGTGTCCCTATCAAGTTTTTGGCGCTATTGTCGGGGAGGCATAAAAATTAAAATTTTTTTATTTCTTTGATTTTTTTTACTGCCTACTCATTATTTTTTTATTTATTTTATAGAAAAAAAAAATAAAAAAAAAAGGAACAAGGAAGATTAGGGCACGAACAAAACTCTCAATCCTATTTGGTGAGATCATTCCTAAACCCTAAATCTCTTTCTTTATTTTTAATATTTGCTTTATTTTAAATTAATTAAAAATATTACCTACGTAAACCTAATTAAAAATCTCATCACAAAATTAGAAACCCTAATTATTTAGAGCATCCATCATACTAGTTTTTATTCTTATTTTTGGTGATTGCTGGAGTCAAGGTAAGCCTTTTTATAATTTAATTAGTTAGTTTAAATTACATAGAACTCTTTGATTGAAATTTCTTTTTTTCTTTTGCATATTTCATATTAAACCAAATTAAGGGCACAACCCATTAAACAAGATAAGGTGGGGATTTGATCACCCTTCCTTAGCCCACAAACAACCAACCAGCATCCTGCATTAACCCAAACCTTAACTCTTAAAATCAATTAGACATTAAACTTTAAGGATATTCGAGCTCAATAGGATAAGAAATCCTAAGAGTTGAACCAAGTTAGGGTTAATCAATTTGACTGGTGTCTAGAAAAGTGGTTCAGGGATGACTAGGCCCGAAAGAAGGTGGTTACTTAATTGGTTCTGTTCGTTTATCTGGCCAAGCATAATTGGTGTCTAAGACAAGCAACGGAGGGACTCCCACCGACTTTACACTTACCTGGCCAGTTGATTAGCTAATCCTCTATTTGGAGGGCTTGAAGGTGATCTTGGCAGTTAGGAGCTGTCTAGATCTTGGATAACTGTTAGTCAGGATTGATTGCCTAACTTGTTTGCCAAATAATATCTAACATAAACCACAAATTAACTCCTCCCTATCTTCTCCAGATTTAAGACTCTTTAGGATTTTTCCTCTTCTTTCTTTCTCTCTTCTTTTCTTAAAAATAAATAAATAAATAATTAATTAAAAAATAATTAAAAAAAATTTAAAAAAAAAAATTTTGAACCATATATCAAATTGCACTAGTACATGCACGGTAGAAGATCACTTTTACCTGACCTAGTTAAACCAGATCCTGAAATTGAAAGACTAATTCATTTAAGACCAGATAATCAAATGGCTGGAAATCGTGAAGAACCACCTAGGCAGATGAAGGAATACTTTATTCCTTCCACCTACAATCCATCGACTTGCATCCACATACCTGATATCCCTGCTAGCCACTATGAGATTAAGTCGACCACAATCCAGATGCTCCCATCTTTTTATGGGAATGCCAATGAAGACCCTTACAAACATCTGGATGAGTTCTTAGAAATCTGCTCTACGGTAAAAATTCAGAATTTTTTTGATGATGCCCTTAGACTGACCTTGTTCCCTTTCTCATTAAAAGATAAAGCCAAGTACTGGCTTGGCACATTAGGAAGAACAATTCAAACATGGGCAGAGATGCAACATGAATTTCTTAAGAAATTTTATCCCATAGGACGAACTAATACTATGAGGCGAGCCATCATAGGATTTGCTCAGCTTCCAGGGGAACAAATTCATGAATCATGGGAAAGACTTAAGAAACTTCTTAGAAAATGCCCACACCATGGTCTATCTAAGTGGCAAATTGTACAAGCTTTCTATGAAGGTTTAGGAGATCAATATAAGCAGATGGTTGATGCATCCTGTGGAGGTGCATTCATGAGCAAAAGTGAGGATGAAGCTTATACCTTATTTGAAACTTTAAGTGAAAACTCTATTAACCATGCTTCATTATCTTCTTATGAAAGATCAATTTCTCAACAAAAATGGGCAGGAATTTATGAGATCAAAACTCCAGAACTCAATTCTAAGACAGATTTGAACATAATAGCACAAAAATTAGATAAAGTCGACCTTATTGCACAGAAATTAGATCAATTCCTAAACTTAGGTCAACAATCCCCTGCACAATACACACCAGCTTCTAATTATCAGGTGATTTGCTCTATTTGTGCTAGCCCAACACATCATGTAAGTGAATGTCCCACGGTTGCACAATTACCACCTCTTATCCAAGAACAAGTCCAAGCTGCTCAAGGTTACTCAAAACCACTTAATGACCCATATTCAAATTCATATAATCCTGGTTGGAGAAACCATCCTAATTTCTCTTGGAAACCACAACAAACTCAGGCTCAGACCCAAATCCCACAAGTTCAAAATTATCAAAATAGGCCCCAGTACCAGAACTATGCCTATAATAAGGGTCAGCCTAGTCAGTCTTTTCAACCACTACATTATAATCAACCCTCATACCCACCTCCTCAACAGACCAATCTAGCCGACGATAAATTCAATCAACTTCAACAATTAATTCTAAGCCAACAACAATCAATCGCCAGACTAGAAGCTCAAATAGGACAAATAGCTGAGTCTAGCATGAGGAGAGAACCGGGTCAATTACCAAGCCAACCAATTGCAAATCCTAAAAATAATCCATCCAATGTCTATCAACCACCTGGATTTACTCATCCATCTAACATTCCACCTAAGAACCCCCAATTAGAAAATGCCAAAGCAATATCTGAACTTAGAAGTGGTAGGATTCTTAAGGACCCATATCCAAGACCAGGTGATAGAGGCCAATACTGATGTTAGCCAAGATGAGAAATTTGAAGAAGAGGATAATCATATAGAAGAACCTTGAGCTTAAGACTGGTACTGACACTGATAAGATGGATAAAGAAAAGAAGAGAACAGATGAATTAGCTGAGACATATAAACCCAAAGCCCCATTCCCTTCGGCCTTAGAAGCAGGCTCTTCTCGTAAAAAGCAAGAAACACGCAACAAGGAGCTAATGGAACTATTTAAACAAGTTCATATTAATTTATCCCCTCCTCGATGCAATTCAGCATGTTCCCAGCCTATGCTAAATTTCTTAAAGAACTCTGCACCCAAAAGCGTGAGCCACGAACCACCAAAAGAGTTATGCTATCCGAGGATGTAAGTGCGGTCCTGTTAAATCCAATACCTCAAAAGATGAAAGATCCTGGTGCACCCTTAATTTCATGTGTTATTGGAGGTATAACCTTTGAACCGAGCATTACTAGACTTAGGAGCTAGTGTAAACCTACCTTCCAACCTCGGTTTATGAAAAATTTGGGATTGGAGAATTAAAACCCACGTCAGTCATTTTGCAATTAGCTGATAGATCTATAAAAACACCGCGTGGTTTAATTGAGGATGTTCTAGTTAGAGTAGATAAATGTTATTTTCCTGTAGACTTTCTCATACTTGACATGGAACCATCCCAAGAGCTGAACCAAAATCCCATAATTTTAGGACGTCCATTCTTAGCAACCGCCAATGCCAATATCAACTGTAAAATGGGAGCTATGGATATTTCTTTTGGGAATCAAAAAGTAAGAATTAATATTTTTAATACCCCAAAGTACACCCAAGAGGAGGAAGACTGCTTTGTAATCAATCAGATAGATGAAATAGTTGAATCTAATTCCTCCTTAGATTTACTGCAAGATGATGAACCCACTGAAGAAACTCAAACCCAGGAAGTAAATGCCCTGCTTAATTCACCTCAACCATCACATTCATTACCTTGGTCAGTGAAAATTGAGCCCTTACTTGAGCGAAAAATTGAACACGTCCTTCAATTCAGGCCCCACCACAACTTGAACTAAAACCTTTACCTGAATCACTTAAGTATGTATTTTTAGGATCAAAGAAAACCCTACCAGTAATAATTGCTTCCAACTTAACTACTGAACAGGAAAACCAATTGGTAAATATTCTAAAAACATATAAAGAGGCCATAGGGTGGACCGTTGCCGATTTAAAAGGAATTAGTCCATCAATATGCATGCACCATATTTATACAGAAGATAATGCCAAACCAACTCGAGAGATGCAAAGAAGGCTTAACCCTAACATGCAAGAAGTAGTCAAGAAAGAAGTAATTAAATGGTTAGATGCTGGAATTATTTATCCTATCTCTGACAGCCACTGGGTGAGTCCTACACAAGTTGTTCCAAAAAAATCTGGACTTACGGTTGTCCGCACTGAACATGGAAACTTAGTACCAACACGACTTTCCACTGGGTGGCGTGTCTGCATAGATTATAGAAAACTCAATACAACCACCCGAAAAGATCACTTTCCCTTACCCTTTATCGATCAAATCCTAGAAAGACTAGCAGGCCAACAATACTTTTGCTTTTTAGATGGATACTCGGGATACAATCAGGTAGCAATCTACCCAGGAGATCAAGAAAAGACCACCTTTACATGTCCTTATGGAACCTTTGCTTTCCGTAGAATGCCATTCGGATTATGTAATGCACCTGCAACTTTTCAACGGTGCATGATGTCAATATTTTCAGACATGATAGGAGATTTCTTAGAAATATTCATGGATGACTTTTCAGTCTTTGGAGAATCTTTTGAGAGTTGTCTCAACAATTTGAAGAAAATATTAAAATGATGTATTGAGGCTAATCTAGTGTTAAGCTGGGAAAAGAGCCACTTCATGGTTCAAGAAGGGATCGTTTTAGGACATATAGTATCCAAGAAAGGGATTGAGGTAGATAAAGCTAAAGTTGAACTAATTTCTAAACTTCCTCCTCCCACTTCTGTCAAACAAATTCGATCTTTTCTTGGTCATGTAGGATTCTATCGTCGCTTCATCAAAGAGTTCTCTAAAATTTCTCGTCCTTTGTGTAATCTCCTTGCTAAGGATGTTTCTTTTAACTTTGATGAAAATTGTCTTAAAGCTTATGAAATCTTAAAAGAAGCTGTGACCAAAGCTCCAATCATACAACCTCCTAATTGGTCACTACCTTTTGAAATTATGTGCGATGCCTCAGATTTTGCCATAGGAGCTGTCCTAGGCCAAAGGGTAAACAAATGTCCTGTAGTGATCTATTATGCTAGTAGAACTCTGAATGAAGCACAAATGAATTATACCACCACTGAAAAAGAGTTGCTAGCCATTGTGTTTGCCCTAGAAAAGTTTAGATCATATTTATTAGGATCAAAAATCATAATTTACTCGGATCATTCAGCCTTGAGATACCTGCTCTCAAAGAAAGATGCTAAACCATGATTAATTAGATGGATTTTACTGTTACAAGAATTTGACATTGAAATTCGAGATAAGAAGGGATCTAAAAATGTTGTAGCAGACCATCTGTCTAGGATCCTAGTGAAAGATAATGAACCTGTATCAATCAGAGAATCTTTTTCAGATGAACAATTGTTAACAGTTTCACATACAAAGACTCCTTGGTTTGCAAATATTGTCAATTACTTAGTCATAGGACAAATTCCTGATGGCTGGTCTAAGAATGAAAAGGATCGATTCTTTGCTCAAATCAAATATTATTTTTGGGAAGATCCTGAGCTTTTTAGAATTTGTGCTGATCAAATCATTCGTAGATGTGTTCCTGAATCTGAACAATGGAGTATCTTACAATTTTGTCATACTCTTGCTTGTGGAGGACACTTTTCTGGACGAAAAACTGCGGCCAAAGTGTTACAAAGTGGTTTTTATTGGCCAACATTATTTAAGGATGCCCATACTTTTAGTCAGGAGTGTTTTAAGTGTCAAGCCTTAGGGAATATTTCAAAGAAAGACATGATGCCTTTGAACCCCATTTTAGTGGTTGAAATTTTTGATGTATGGGGAATTGATTTTATGGGACCTTTTCCACCTTCCAATGGATTTGAATACATTTTGGTAGCTGTCGATTATGTTTCTAAATGGATTGAAGCAATAGCAACTCGAACCAATGATCATAAAGTAGTCCTAAAATTTATTCAGAAGAATATCTTTTCTAGGTTCGGATTTCCACGTGCTATCATTAGTGACGGGGGTACCCATTTTACAAATCATCAATTTCGAACTTTATTACGAAAATATGGGGTGACACATAAGATAGCTACACCATACCATCCGCAAACAAGTGGTCAGGTAGAAGTCTCTAATAGGGAAATCAAGAATATCTTACAAAAGACTATTAGGCCTGATCGAAAAGATTGGTCAGATCGATTGGATGATGCATTATGGGCCTATAGGACAGCTTATAAAACCCCCATTGGAATGTCTCCCTATAGATTAATCTATGGAAAAGCATGTCACCTTCCGGTAGAACTTGAACATAAAGCATATTGGGCAATAAAATAATTAAATTTTAATTTAAACAAAGCTGGTTCCAATCGGATGTTACAATTAAGTGAATTAGAAGAATTAAGGCAAGAAGCTTATGAAAATTCAAAAATTTATAAGGAAAAAATGAAAGCCTTCCATGATAAACATATTTCAAGAAAAACCTTTGAGCCAAATCAACAAGTCTGGTTATTTAACTCAAGGCTTCGATTATTTCCTGGAAAACTAAAATCCAGATGGGATGGACCTTATATAGTTAATCATGTATTCCCACATGGTGCAATTAAACTCTATGATCCCAGGACTAAAAATTTTTTTAAGGTAAATGGCCAAAGGCTTAAACCATATATCGAAGGGATATCATTAAATCGAAAATATTGATCAAGTGCAATTAATAGAACCACAATGAATTAAACTGCATTTTGTCTGGCTGAAGACAATAAACTTAGCGCTTATTGGGAGGCAACCCAATACTTCTTGAATCTAATTTATTTTCTTTTCTTTTAGGCTAAGTTGGAGAACCAAAAAGCGGGAGAAGGATCATAAGCTTCAAGACCCATGCTAAATAAATAAACATAATTTACACTCTTTTATTGAGGACAATGTCAATTCAGTTGGGGTAAAAAGTAAAAAAAAAATAAATAATAATAATAAAATAAAATAAAAAAATATATATAAATAAATCAATAAAAATAAAAATTAATAATAATAATAATAATAATAATAATAAAATAAATAAAATATTAAAAAATTAAAAAAAATAAATAAAATAAAAATAATAAATAAATAATATATATAATAATAATAAAACTATTTAAAAAAAAAAATTTTGAACAAACCATATTTTGGGAAAGAGAATCTTAAGCAAAATAAACTAGGAAAAGTAATAAAGTTAGAAAGTATTAACTAATAATGGTAGCGAGTCAAGAAGCAGATTACTTTGGTCAGACCATTAGCAACCTACTTAGGTCATTTAAAGGCTAACAGCACTTCTACTTGCACATGCACACTAATGAAGCACAGCAGGTGTTTGATTATAAGGCTAAATTGAGGATTCAATTATCACTAAAAATTGATGGTTTATATATACTTCAATTAAAGAAACTTGAATTTAAGGAAAGAGCTACCTGCTTTCTAAAAAAAAAAAAAAAAAAAAAAAGTGCAAAAAACATAGAGTATATGTGGATTGCCCTAAACTAGAACTTTGCACCTTAAATGTAGAAGTTCACATCAAATGGTGAAGGGAAGGCCAGGATGCTCAGCATAATTTAAAAAAAAAAAAAAAAAAAAAAAAAAAAAAAAGTAGTGTGAAAGCTACCTTAATTCATGCACTTAACTTGGGAGTATATAAAACTAACCAAAATAGGTGATAAAAAGAAGATTCATTTGCCCTTTGAAATCAACACCCAAATGCTAAGTTAGTATTCACGACACAAAGTGCTGAAAATCTTTAGATGAACTCTAAGAAAGTTTTTCTGATTAATCTATCATGAAATTTACTTCTGAAACTCAATACTTAGTTAGTGATACTGTCTAAACTTTTGATCTTAAATCCTAGATTTATTTTTGTGAAGGAGGATCTCAACAAAATATGGTAATTGATCTAAACTAAATTCTTTCTTTACTCGAGGACGAGCAAAGCTTAAGTTGGGGGGTGTGATAAGCATCCATAAATTCATCAATAAAAGTATTAATTTATTAATTAATTTATATTAATTTTTAAGAAATTAATAATCAATTTATATATAATTTTTGAAAAATTCATATTTTTATTAATTAAAAAATTAATTAAAAAATAATAAAAATTAAAAAAATAAAATTTTATTATCAATAGAAAGAGCTCATTTTTCTGATCACAACGAAATAAATTTCAAGTAAAACAGAGCTAAAATGGAAAAAATATAAATTTTTAAAGATATAAAATAAATAAAAATTAAATAAAAAAAAGAGAAAATGGCTCAGCAGGCTCCGTAAGTCGAGCCACCAAGCCAAGCCAAGCCATCAAAGCTGACTCAGTCATTGAAGCCATCAGTCGGTCTACGATCCAGGCGTGGACCGCCAGCTCAGCAAAAATCAACGAATCAGAGATCGCCACGTGGCGGACCTAGACCCTTAAAGGGTCTACAGAAATTTATCATGGCTCACAGGGCAATCTGGTCATTTTACTTGGTGATAGAAGTGTTGATTGGTTGTGGTGTGCGGTGCGGTCGGTCTACGCGGTCCATGGGAACAGTGATTGCGCGATCGGACGGCTGCGGTTGATTGCGGTTAAGATCGGACGGTCAGCATTTTTTTCGATTGCCAATTTCACTCGGATCACCATCGAATGGCAGCGCCTGATTCCAGCTTCGATCCAATGGTCCAGAATGCTCCCGTGGTGATCAGGACTCCCGAAGCACGATTTGCGGCCAGATTTCCTCGATCAAGCGCGATCGGACGGCCAGAATTTAATCCGACCTGATCTGGGCTGATAGGCATCCGATTTTGATGATTTTTGAACCGTTGGATTCCTATCGAATAGCCAGATTTTACCAGATTTACCAGAGTCATAACAGAGTTATTTTTATTCAAATTTTATTCAGATTTTTATGATTACAAAGGCAATTAGTCCCATATTGCTTTTAGAAATAAATATCTACCTCTTCTAGCTCTATAAAAAGGATCCTAAGCCTCTAAGAAAGGGAGGAGGGTTGGAAGGGAAGCTAAGGTATAGGGTGGAAGTCAAGCTCTGGATTAAAGGTTGCTTCAAAGCTGCGGTGCTGAGAAGAAGAGCCGATCTTCTACGCCATCTTCATGCCTACGCTGATCTGCGATCTCCATCTAGTCTTTTTCCTTTAATTTCTTGTATTAAAATTCTGAATTTTCTTTAATTTCTTGTATTTAAATTCTGCATCTTAGTTTTAAATTTAATAAAGAAAGTTTCATTATTCTTTTCAATTCTAGCTCTTTAAATTATTTATTCTTTATTACTTTTTAATTTTACTATAAGTAGTTGCTAAGATCTAAATAGTAGATCTTAGTATCAAATTTATTTTTGCATAATTTAAATTATATTTTTATTTATAGATCTATTTTTTGCATTTAATTTTTAAAAAAATCCTTTCTTTCTTTTCTTAAAAAAAAGGGAATCAAAGATTCTAGAAATAAATCGTTGCCTCTCTGTGGATTCGACCCGACTCACTACTTTCTTCATAATTTTTAGTTAATTTAAAAAGTAAAGAGTCGGATTTAAATTGATAAATATGGTATCTTAACGACAACATCGTGTCCCTATCAATGGTGTAGTCAAACTATAACATCCTCAAGGTGAACTATCGATGCACCTCAGGTTAAAGAATCATACACACCACTACAGCTTCAAGTTAGTCATCGATGAGAAGGTAGACTTCCTTACGACTGCTCGAGGTGGTCATGTTCAATGCTCTCATTCTCTAACGAGTATCTATACTCTCGCTCTGGTGTCTCTGCACTGTAGACTCAAGACTCATCTACTATGAAGAAGTGATTGTACACCAACCTTCTGAATCAATCACCATTCTCATGATGATCCTACGGTCAGGAGCATTTTATGAGTTAATAATGAAAATTCGTCTTAAATTTTTAATTCTTGAAAATAAGAATTATCGTTACCATTAACTCAAGAGATGTATCACAAATGCTAAATACACATTTGTGATAGAAAATAACCCATTTTATTTATTTATAGTCAAAATTATAATTTTGCCCCTAGAAGTGTATTGCAAGTGTCAGCCAATTCTAGCTTCAGGGCATACATATCTAACAAACTTCCACTTGACCTAAAGCCAATTGTCTATAAATCTAAGTTTCATCTTCTCAAGGTGGGCTTTGATCTTTTGCTTGTCCAACGGCTTTGTAAATGGGTCCACCACATTATTTGCTGAGTCGACTCTCTTGACCTCGACGTATCCCTTCTCAAGGTAATCATGGATGAGGTGGTATCGCCGCTCGATGTGCTTTGATTTTTGGTGAGATCTCAGCTCCTTAGCAAGGGCTATGGCATAATTGTTGTCGCAGTACAGAGGAATGGCATCTGATAGCATCACTCCAATTTTTGCGATAAAAATCTTATACCAGAATGCCTCCTTTGCGGCTTCTGATGCAGCGATGTATTCTGCTTCCATGGTGGAATCTGCTGTTACTGTCTATTTAGAACTTTTCTAACTGACAACTCCACCATTGCACATAAACAGACTCCCAGATGTCAATTATCAATCATCTACATCGGAAATAAAATTCGAGTCTATATAACCCTAGACTTGGAGTTCTCCGTTACCAAAGATCAACAACATATGCTTAGTTCTTCTTAAGTACTTAAGGATACATTTCACAGAAGTCTAGTGTTCTTCACCTGGATTTGACAGATATCTGCTCATGACACTCACAGCATGGGCTATATCTGAATGGAAATCCTGATTTCCCGATCCAGGTTCGTTCAGATCTGATCAGATCAAGAGATATATTTCAAAAAATTTTTTCTTGATCCTAATCAAATCTTGATATATTTCAAATCTGATTCTTATTATTTTAATAAAATAATATTAAAAGATAAATTAAATCAAATTTAATTTACCTGATTTGGGTAATCCTATTACCCTGTAGATGATCCTGATTGCAGCGGAAGGTTCTGGATCTTAGCCACGCAAGCGCCTGGCCTCTACCGGTATCCACTCGGGTTGGATCTGGAGATCCTCTTCTTCTCTATCACACCTCCAAAAATCAGATCTGGATCTGATCTGGAGGATCTTCAAAACTCTTTTGAAGATCTGCAGTCGTCCTTTTGCAGCAGCGCAGCCTTCTTGCTTTTGATCGCCTTTTCTTGATCTGAATCGCACCAACCAAAGTCCAAAACACCTTTTGGACGTGGAGAGCAAGGGGAGAAGAGACTATGGCATGGAGAAGGAGGGGAGAGGCAGCCTTGGGGCGTGGGAAACTAATCTCATAATTCATTAATTAGGGTTGGGCGCAGGGTCTTATTTATAGACCTCTTGTGATCCAACTCCTCTTCCTCTCAACCAATCACAACCCTTTGTGAAATCAGATCTAAATCTGATTGGTTGGAATAGAGACCCCTGGATTCCTCCTTAGAGGGCGCCTAAGACCAGTCAAACTGGATTCTTAGTAGAACTCTGATTGGAATCCAAAAAGGGAGGTGGAGTCCTTGTCCAACAAGGACTCCTAGGCGCCTCCTACTTGGGCTCACGCCACCCTTGGCGTGCGCCCTTCTCCTTGCCAGGTTCTGGCAGGGGGACAGGCCCCCACCAGCTCTCCAATAGGTGCATGACATGTGGTCAAAAGTCAAAGGGTCAATGGTCAACGTTTGACCAGTCAAAGGTAGACTTTTGACCAAAGTCAAAGAACAAGAAATGGCAGGTGACCAAAAATGGCAGGTAATGTCTTACAAATAAGACAACCTATTCTGACTTGGACAACCTCCAGTCAGACCATATGAAGGCCTCTGATTGAGCACAAACTCCTTTGGCTCAGTCAGGACAACTTATTTATGATAGTAAAAGAAGAACGTTAGGTTCAATCGAGTGCTAGCACGATTTCCTTGAACCTAATTGAATCTCATTCAGATCAATTGAACTAGATCAGTTCAATTGATGATCACCAGATTCAAACCCTTGTTTGTGTGACCCAGTTAGGTTCAGTTCTGTATGGTAATGGGATATGTCATGATCTCTATCATCGACATCATCGAAACTCCTTTCGATGGATCAGAACTCTTCTGATTCGAACAGCTAGAATGATCGATCATCTAAATCATTCTAATTGCTCCCAAAATCCACCAGTGACACCTAGCAGTATATGGTGGCAACCCATCAGAGCTGAATGCGAACCTCTTGGTGCAGCTACCTGTGTGATTAAGTTCTTCTATCTTGAGCCCCGATCAGATTAGGGTTAAGGTGAACTCGTCAAACCCTAGTCTCTGTCATATGATGTAATCATTCGATTCGAGTCCAATGTGAAAATCTAAATAGAAACTCTTTCTATTATTTCACTCTGCCATGGCCATGGGCTTCTGGACTTGATTCTCATGATCATCATAGGGCTGCTCCTCTACCACCGAGGTAGATAGATTCCCATCTTGATGCAATCCAGTTCCTACAATGAACATGCTATAGCCAACATACACCTCAGGGTTCCATATGGCTAGGAGACCGAGTAATGGTGTAGTCAAACTATAACACCCTCAAGGTGAACTGCCGATGCATCTCAGGTCAAAGAACCAGACACACTACTGCAGCATCGAGTCAGTCATTGACGAGAAGGTAGACTTCCTAATGACTACTCGAGGTGGTCACGCTCAGTGCCCTCGTTCTCTAACGAGTACCTGTACTCTCGCTCCGGTGTCTCCACACCGTAGACTCAAGACTCATCTACTAAAGAGAAGCGATCGTACACCAACCTTCCGGATCAATCACCATCCTCGTGATGATCCTATGGTCGGGAGCATGTTTATGAGTTAATAATGATTATTCATGTCTTAAATTTTCAACTCTTGAAAATATGAATTATCATTACCATTAACTCAAAGGATGTATCACAGACACTAAATACACATATGTGATAGAAAATAACCCATTTTATTAATTATAGTCAAAATTATAATTTTGCCCCTAGAAGTGTATTACAAGTGTCAGCCAATTCTGGCTTCTAGGGCACATATATCTAACAATCTCCCACTTGTCCTAAAGCCAATTGGCTACAAGTCTAAGTCCCATCTTCTCAAGGTGGGCTTCGATCTTCTGCTGGCCCAACGGCTTTGTAAGTGGGTCTGCCACATTATCTGCGGAGTTGACTCTCTTGACCTCAACGTAACCTTTCTCAAGGTAATCGCGGATGAGATGATATCGCCGCTCAATGTGCTTGGACTTCTGGTGAGACCTCGGCTCCTTAGCAAGGGCTATGGCGCCATTGTTGTCGCAGTAAAGAGGAATGGCATCTGATGGCATTACTCCAATTTCTGCAGCAAACTTCTTGTACCAGAATGCTTCCTTTGCAGCCTCTGATGCAGCTATATATTCTGCTTCCATGGTGGAATCTGCTATCACAGTTTGCTTGGAACTCTTCCAGCTGACAGCTCCACCATTGCACACAAACAGACTTCCAGATGTCGACTTTCGATCATCTATATCAGACATGAAGTCCGAGTCTGTGTATCCTTGAACTTGGAGTTCTCCGTTACCAAAGACCAACATCATATCCTTAGTTCTTCTCAAGTACTTAAGGATACATTTCACAGAAGTCCAGTGTTCTTCACCTGGATTTGACTGATATCTGCTTGTGACACTCACAGCATGGGCTATATCAGGTCGTGTACATAGCATGGCATACATGAGGCTCCCTATTGCAGAAGCATAAGGGATCTTGCTCATGCGTTCTATTTCCTCAGGTGTGCTGGGGCACATCTTCTTGGAAAGATGAATACCATGTCTGAAGGGTATTAATCCCCTCTTAGAGTTTTCCATACTAAACCTCTTTAGTACTTCCTCTATGTACATCTTCTGTGAAAGTCCTAGCATCCTATTCGGTCTATCCCTATAGACCTTAATTCCTAGAATAAAGGATGCTTCACCTAGGTCTTTCATGGAGAATTCCTTGGACAACCACATTTGACTGATGTCAACATGGGAATATCATTCCCAATAAGGAGGATGTCATCCACGTACAATACGAGGAAGACAACAGCGCTCCCAACCATATACTGCTAGGTGTCCTGGTGGATTTTCGAAGCATTAGAATGATTTAGATGATCGATCATTCTAGGCTGTTCGAATCAGAAGAAGTTCTGATCCATCGAAAGGAGTTTTCGATGATGTCGATGATAGAGATCATGACATAATCCCATTACCATACAGAACTGAAACTAACTGGGTCACAAACAAGGTTTGAATCTGGTGATCATCAATTGAACTGATCTAGTTCAATTGAATCTGAATGAGATTCATTAGGTTCAAGGAAACGTGCTAGCACTCGATTGAACCTAACGTTCTCTTTTTGCTATCATAAATAAG
>QRFJ01001188.1:91823-193147 GCA_006176705.1 Cocos nucifera
GGCAACCCATCAGAGCTGAATGCGAACCTCTTGTGTAGCACCTGTGTGATTCAGTTCTTCTATCTTGAAGCTCCGATTAAGATTAGGGTTAAGGTAAATCGTCAACCCTAGTCTCTGTCATATGATGTAATATTCGATTCGGTCCAAGTGAAAATCTAAATAGAAAACTCTTTCTATTATTTCACTCTGCCATGGCCATGGCTTCTGACTTGATTCTCATGATTATCATAGAGCTGCTCCTCTACCACCGAGGTAGATAGATTCCATCTTGATGCATCCAGTTCCATGATGAACATGTATAGCCAACATACACCTCAGGTTCCATTATGGCTAGGGAGACCGAGTAATGGTGTAGTCAAACTATAACACCCTCAAGGTGAACTACCGATGCATCTCAGTCAAAGAACCAGACACACTACTGCAGCATCGAGTCAGTCATTGACGAGAAGGTAGACTCCCTAATGACTACTCGAGGTGGTCACGCTCAGTCCCCTCGTTCTCTAATGAGTACCTGTACTCTCGCTCCGGTGTCTCCACACCGTAAACTTAAGACTCATCTACTAAACAGAAGTGATTGTACACCAACCTTCCGGATCAATCACCATCCTCGTGATGATCCTATGGTCGGGAGCAATTTATGAGTTAACAATGATTATTCATGTCTTAAATTTTCAACTCTTGAAAAAATATGAATTATCATTACCATTAACTCAAAAGATGTATCACAGACACTAAATACATATATGTGATAGAAATAATCCATTTATTTCTTTTACTCAAAATTATAATTTTGCCCCTAGAAGTGTATTACAAGTGTCAGCCAATTCTGGCTTCTAGGGCACATATATCTAACAATATCAGGTCGTGTATATAACATAGCATACATGAGACTCCCTAATGCTGAAGCGTAAGGGATCTTGCTTATGCATTCTATTTCTTTAGGTGTGCTAGGGCACATCTTTTTGGAAAGATGAATGCCATGTCCGAAGGGTACCAAACCCCTCTTAGAGTTTTTCATGCTAAACCTCTTTAGCACTTTCTCTATGTACATCTTCTATGAAAGTCCTAGCATCCTATTCGGTCTATCTCTATAGACCTCAATTCCTAGAATAAAGGATGCTTCTCCTAAGTCTTTCTTGGAGAATTCTTTAGATAACCACATTTTAACTATGGTCAACATGGGAATATCATTCCCAATAAGGAGGATGTCATCCACGTATAATACGAAGAAGACAACAGCACTCCCACTGATCTTTTTAAAGACACCCCTCTTCGTTCTTGATGAAACCAAATAATTTGATTACATCATTAAAATGAGTATTCCAGCTCCAAGATGCTTGCTTAAGTCCATATATGGACCTTTGCAGCTTGCATACCTTATGATCATCATCAAGGATGTGAAACATATCGACTGTTCTACATAGATATCTTTCTTAAGATATCCATTTAAGAATGCTATTTTCACATCCATTTACCTTATTTCGTAATCAAAATAGATTGCAACAGCAAGCAATGTGCGGATGGATTTAAGCATAGCTACTAGCGAAAAAGTATCCTGATAGTCAATGCCTTCATGCTGACTATAACCTTTTACCACTAATCTAGCTTTGAATGACTCAGCATTTCCATCTTCACCAATCTTTCTCTTGTAGATCCATTTACATCCAATAGGTACTATACCCTCTGGTGGATCTATCAAGGTCCAGACTTGGTTTGAATGCATCGAGTCAATTTCTGACTTCATTACCTCTAACCATTTCTCAGAGTCAATATCCAATATCGTCTCATTATAGGTTTTGGGATCATCACCATGAACCCCATTATCTACGAGGAATATTTCCTCTACTTCCTCTGAAATAGTACCTAAGTACCTCTCGGGGGGATGGAAAACTCTTTTCAATCTACGAGGTGGAGGAGGTAGTGATTGGATTGGCCTAACCTGATTTGGTTCCATTTGGTCCTTAGCTCGCTGCTCTTGTGAGACTTTCTCCTCAAGCTTGATCTGCTTTTCAATGTCGCTATCTTGAATAAACTATTTTTTAAGTAAGATGGCATATCGACTCACCATCACATTGTGATCTTCTGGAATGTAGAAATAATATCCTAATGACTTTTTAGGATATCCTATAAATCGAGCTCTAAAAGACCTAAAGTCTAACTTGTTCTCTTGTTGTCTTTTGACATGAGCCAGACAACCCCAAATTCTGAGATGACTCAGACTTGATTTCTTACCATGTCATATCTCATATGGTGTGATAGGAACGATTTTAGAAGGAACCCTATTCAATAAGTATATTCTAGTTAACAAATAATATTTCCAAAGAAAATTAGGAAGGTCTGTGAAGCTCATCATGGATCGAACCATATCTAATACAGTTCGATTCCTCCATTCTGAAATCCCATTGAGTTGAGGTATTCTAGGTCGAGTCCATTAAGAGACTATGCCATTTTTCTTGAGATAGTTCAAAAATTTTTGACTAAGGTATTCACCTTCACGATCTAATCGAAGAACCTTAATGGGCTTTTCTGTTTGCTTTTCTACTTCATGTCTGAATTTCTTGAACTATTCAAAAGCTTTAGACTTATGTCTCATAAGATACCCATACCCATACCAAGATAAATAATCGATAAAGGTTATGAAGTAGACAAAGTTGCCTCTAGTCGGTACATCAAATGGGCCACACACATCAGTATGTACTAAGGCAAGAAGATCCATGGCCCTTTTTCCATGTCCTACGAAAGGAAGCTTAGTCATTTTGCAATGAAGACAAGATTCACAAATGGGATATGACTCGAAAGTCAATGGACTCAATAGCCTAGTTTTCTTCAATTTGTTAATCCTATCTTCTACTATATGACCTAGTCTTAGGTGCCATAGATACCTATCATTTGGACTATCCCTAGGTCATTTCATGGTATTCACATTTTGCTTGATATTAAAAATAGATACATCAATATGTAACTGATAAAGACCATTAACAAGAAAACCACTTGCAATTTTATTTCTTTCATAAAGTATGTTACAATGATCCTTAAGAAAACTAATTACATAGCCTTCTAATGCAAGGTAAGAAATAGAAATTAAATTTCAGCTTGCTGCAGGCACATAATAATAGTTTTTTAACACTAAATCTAAACCAGATGGTAGTCAAAGAGGGTATGTTACCACGACCGCGGCAGCAACTCTTGCTCCATTTTTGACGCACAGGATCATCTCACCATCCCTCAGCATCCTGCTATCCTGAAGACCTTATTAAATATGTGTGCCCTAGAAGCTAGAATTGGCCGACACTTGTAATATACTTTTAGGGGTAAAATTATAATTTTGACTATAAATAATAAAATAGGTTATTTTCTATCATATTTGTGTATTTAGTGTTTGTGATACATCCCTTAAGTTAATGGTAATGATAATTCTTATTTTCAAGGATTGAAAATTTAAGATAAGAATTTTCATTATTAACTCATAAAATGCTTCTAACCATAGGATCATCATGAGGATGGTGATTGATCCGAAAGGTTAGTGTACAATCACTTCTTTATAGTAGATGAGTCTTGAGTCTATGGTGTGGAGACACCAGAGAGAGAGTACTGATACTCGTTAGAGAACGAGGGCACTGAGCATGACCACCTCGAGTAGTCATAAGGAAGCCTACCTTCTCATCGATGACTGACTCGAAGCTACAGTGGTGTGTCTGGTTCTTTGATCTGAGGTGCATCGGTAGTTCACCTTGAGGGTGTTATAGTTTGACTACACCATGACTCGATCTCCTAGCCATTCGAAACCCTAAGGTGTATGTTGGCTATAACATGTTCATTATAGAAATTAGATTGCACCAAGAGAAAATCTATCTATCTCAGTAGAAGAGGAGCAGTCCTATGATGATCATGAGAATCAAGTCCATAAGTCCATGGCCATGGTAGAGAGTGAAATAATAGAAAGAGTTTCTATTAAAGTTTTTCACATTGAACTTAAATCAAATGATGAAATCATATGAAGAACTTAATCACACAAGTAGTTGCACTGAGAAGTTTATTTTCAATTTTGATGGATTACCATCATATACTGCTAGGTGTCACTAGTAGATTTTGGGAGCAATTAAAATGATTTAGATGATTGATCATTCCAGTTGTCTGAATCAGAAGAATTCTGATCCATTGAAAGAAGTTTCGATGATATCAATGATGGAGATCATGACATATCCCATTACCATACAAACCTGAATCTAATTAGATCACATAAATAAGAATTTGGATCTAGATATCATCAATTGGACTAATCTAGTTCAATTGATTTAAATTAGATTCAATTAGGTTCAAGAAAATCGTGCTAGCACACAATTGAACCTAACGTTCTCTTTTTCCTATCATTAAAAGTTATCTCGACTGAGCCAAATATATTTGTACTCACTCAGGTATCTTTACTTGGTCTAATTGAAGCTTATCTAGGTTAGAAAAGAATTATCTTAATTTATGAGATAAATTTGAGACAATACCTGCCATTTTCCATCACCTGCTAATTCTTGTCCTTTGACTTTGGTCAAATGTTGAGCTTTGACCCTTGAACATCTGTCCATTTGTCATGCACCCATAGGAGAGACTTATTGACCAAGTCCACCTACCATTTGGTAGGTAGATGGAGGGTGCATGCCTAGGATGGCATGCACCCAATGTGGATAAGCACTGGAGTTCCATACGGATGGGACTCTAGGTTGCTTCTTGGATTCAACTTAGGTGACCCTTACCTATAGACTTTGACCAGTCTTAGGTGCCATCTAAGGATGAATTTATGGGGCTTTCATTTAATTACATCAGGTGATGTCATCCCACCAATCAAATTTAGATCTGATTGCATGAAGCAACGCGATTGGCTGGGATGATGCAGCACTACATGGTGCAGTAGGGTCTATAAATAAACCCTATTTGCGCCAAACTTTTTGTGAGTTTCTCTTAGCCCATGCCCGAAGGCTGCCCCTCTCCCTCCTCCATGTCATCTTCTAACCCTCTCTCTCCTCTCCACACCCAAGAAAGTTGGGCTTCAGTTTGGTGCGATCCATGCAAGAAAAGGCTGACGAGAAAGCAAGAAGGCAGCCCTACTACAAGAGACAGTAGCACATCTTCAAAAGGAGTTTTGAAGATCTTCAAAATTAGATTTAGAACTAATTTTTGGAGAAAAAAAAAAGAAGGAGAAGATATCTAGGTCCAACCTGAGTGGATGCTGATAGAGGCTAGGCAATTGCGTGGCTACTTCCAGAATCTCAAGAAAGCAACAAGATAATCAAAGGGTAATCGGATTACCCAAATCAAGGTAACATTAATTCAAATTTAATTTAATTTAATTTTCTTATTTATTAGATTATAAAATAAAACTTGAAAAGTGTCAAATCTAATTTGGATCTAAGAAAAATTTTTTGAAATATGCCTCTCGATCAAATTAGATTTGAACAAACCTGATCTAAAAAATCTAATTTTTCCTACAACTGGTATCAGAGTCAGGTTGCATAAAATTTATTTAGATCTAGTTTAATCTGATAAATTAATAATTTTAGATATCACATGAGATATAATTAGATCTAAAATTAGAAAATTAAAAAATTAAAATTAATTAATCTAGATCTAAAATGTATGAGATACATAACTAGACTAAGTGTAGAATTATTCTATGTGCAGTCTAGTATAATCATAATTTTTATTTTATTAATTATGATTATAATATTTATTTATTTAATATTTTTTGATCTTATAAATATTATAATCAGATCTAAAAATAAAAAATAAATTTAATTTTAATTTATTCATTTGAGATATGATAGTTGCATGTTCAGACTAGTTGTAAAATAGTTCTACAAAAGGTCAAGATTAAATTTTATTTGATATGATCAAATTTAAATTTAATTTTTTAAATTATTATGAGATGATTTAGATCTAAAAAACATGCATGATATGATATATGAGATGTATGCAAAACATATTTTAATTAGATCAATTTTTTATATGAGATATATATGCTTAGATCTAATTAGTTTTGTAGATTAGTTGTATTTCTAATTAAGGCATTTTCCTTGGCCGTCTGGTCATAAGAATAAAGTAGGGTTTGAAGACCATCTCCTCCCATTCAATTGGGTGTTCTTATGATGTGTAGGGGTGCTGCGTGTTTGTCCTTAATCAGAAATTAAAAACTTATTTCTATAAAACCCTAGATCCTAAAATCCTAGGATTTTATTTACATGTTTTATTTATGAACCCTAAACTTAATTAAGAATTAAGATTATAAAATATTAATTAGGTCTAAAATTAAGAACTTCAAATCTAAGACATGTCCATAAAATTGAATTCAGGCTTGGGTAGCTCAATTAGGTCTAAGTGGTTGATCAAACTGAATCAAGAGTTAGTTAGATGGGATCAATAGTGCTTAAATTGATCAGTCTAATAGGATTAAGTCTAGATCAAGATCGAGTCACGTGAGTGATCAATCAAGCTAAGATCTAATTAGGCTCAGTGGTTAGAGTTTGGATTGTTGGCTAACCCAATTGATTCTGGCCCAACAATTTGGTGTGTAAGATAAGTTTGGCAGATACGACCGACTGATTTTTAATTGGGAGCTACTCGACTCGAATGCATTCTTGTCGAGTTAATGGCATATCCCTTCTATCGATCTCACTTACCTGGCCATGTTTGTTGGCTCAGTTCTGATCTGAGGTGGTCAATAATCCAAGCTAACGCATGCCACTAGGTTAGTCATAATTGTTATGACTATGTCATGTCTAGTTTAATGAGACCTAAATCAAATCTCCCTAAGAAAAGATTAAGTCTAAGGTTTTCCACCATTGTAGATGTGCGGGCCCTTTCTGGGGTTGATTATTCTCGACTGGTTACAGTGGCTTAGTTGCATCGAGAAAATACAACCATATCTATTAGGCATTGAATGCTATAGGCTCGAGGATGGATTGGGCTCAATATTTCGGATACAATGAGAGACTCAATTAGGAATCCAATCTATGTAAATGGTGGATCTGACTTAACTAAGGAGTGGATCAATATTCTAGACCTGATGAGATTCATGAATTAGAGATCAAGTTAGGGTGCACCATGATTAGAGAATCATTGAACAAGAGTTGTACACTCATCGGCTAACCCATCACCAATAACTGCTAGGTGAGGTGATGAGTATGTCGGTGGGACTACACCACCCACTAGAAATCAGTAATCATGGAGATTTTCGTATCTCTATAGAGGGAGTGTAGGGATCTAAGAAAATAGTGGAAGCTAATTTATTTAAAATTTCTAAACAAATTGGTTATGTCTTAATTACAATATCTAACTAGAAACTTTGACTCTCTACAAAAAAATATCTGCATCCAACCCACTAGCACGTATCACGGACACCCATAGACTGACCGAACCAAACTACAAGGATTGGCTCCGAAACTTCAAAATCATTTTGGGTACCAAGAAGTTAACTCATGTATTGGATCAGGACCCTCCCATCTTACCAGCTCATCCATCCACTGAGCAGAGAGCATCTGTGGATAAATGGACGAACGAAGATAACAAGGTCAGATACTATATGTTGGGCTCGATGTCTGATGAACATCAGCACCAACAAGAAGATATCAGGACTGCTCGTCAAATATTGGCTCACCTATAGGAGATGTTTGGTGAACAGAGTCGCGCAGCCAAGTATCAAGTCACTAAATAATTTTTCAAGGCTAAGATGCGTGAAGGGCAATCAGTCCAAGATCATTGTCTAATGATGATCAAGGATTTGGAAGAGCTTGAGAAGTTTGGAGTGAGGTTGGACTTGGACCTACAGAATGATATAATTCTGCAATCCTTGACCGATGCGTATAGGCAGCTCATCATGAACTACTATATGCATAAACTTCAAAATTTCTTGGCCAAACATATGAACATCCTGGTTACCGCTGAGCTTTCCATGAAAGGTTCTAAAGACTCAGTGCTTGCCATGAAACGGACTTCTTTCAAAAGAAAGACTTTTGGAAAGAAGAAGAAGTATGCAAAAAAATAGAAGGTGGAAGGAAGGAAGAACAAAAAGATAGAGCTCAAGAAAAAGGTTGCTGACAAAGAAAAGTATTTTCATTACAACAATGATGGCCACTGGAAGCGGAACTGCCCTACTTACCTGGCCACCCTAAAGAAGGAGGAGGCAGGTCCTTCTGGAGGTATGCTTGTCATTGAGTCTAACCTTACGATTTCTTCTACATCCAGTTGGATGCTTGACTCTGGTTCTAGTGCTCACTTGTGCACTTCCATGCAGAGTCTTGAGGATAGCAGAAGGCTGAGGGATGGTGAGATGATCCTGCGCATCGAAAATGAAGCAAGAGTTGCTGCCGTGGCCATGGGAACATACCCTCTTCGACTACCATCTAGTTTAGACTTAGTGTTAAAAAACTATTATTATGTGCCTACAACAATTAGGAATTTGATTTCTATTTCTTGCCTTGAATTAGAAGGCTATGTAATTAGTTTTCTTAAGGACCATTGTAACATTCTTTATGAAAGAAACAAAATTTCAAGTGGTTTCCTTATTAACGGTCTTTATCAATTACATGTTGATGTATCTATTTTTAATTTTGAGAAAAATATGGATGTCATAAAATCAAAATGAGCTAGGGATAGTCCAAATGATAGGTATCTATGGCACCTAAGACTAGGTCATATAGCAGAAGATAGGGTTAACAAATTGGAAAAAATCGGACTATTGAGTCCATTGACTTTCGAGTCATATCCAATTTATGAATCTTATCTTTATGACAAAATGACTAAACTTTCTTTTGTAGGACATGTGGAAAGGGCAACGGATCTTGCCCTAGTACATACTATGTGTGTGGCCCATTTGATGTGCCAGCTAGAGGAAACTTTATCTACTTCATAACCTTTACTGATGATTTATCTAGGTATGGGTATGTGTATCTTATAAGACACAAGTCTAAAGCTTTTAAAATGTTCAAATAATTCAGACATGAAGTAGAAAAGCAAACAAGAAAACCCATTAAGGTTCTTCGATCAGATTGAGGAGGTGAATACCTTAGTCGAGAAGTCCTGCATATCTCAAAGAAAATGGCATAATCTCTCAATGGACTCTACCTGAAACACCTCAACTCAATGGAGTTTTAGAACGGAGGAATCGGATCCTATTAGATATGGTCTGATCCATGATGAGCTTCATAGACCTTCCTGATTTTCTTTAGGGACACTGTTTGTTAACTGCAATATACTTACTGAATAGGATTCCTTCTAAAACCATTCCTACCACATCGTATGAGATATGGCATGGTAAGAAACCAAGTCTGAGTCATCTCAAAATTTGGGGTTGTCTGGCTCATGTCAAGAGAGAACAAGCAGACAAGTTAGACTTTAGGTCCTTCAGACCTTGATTTATAGGATATCCTAAAGAGTCACAGGATATTATTTCTACATTCCAGAAGATCACAATATGATTATGAGTCGACATACCATCTTTTTTGAAAAATAGTTTATTCAAGATAGCGGCATTGGAAAGCAGATCAAGCTCGAGGAGAAAGTCTCATAAGAGCAATGAACTAAGGACCAAATGGAACCAAATCAGGTTAAGCCAATCTATTCACTACCTCCTCCACCTCATAGATTGGAAAGGATTTTTCGACCCCCTGAAAGGTACATAGGTACTATTTTTGAGGAAGTAAAGGAAATATTCCTCGTAGGTAATGGGGTTCATGGTGATGATCCCAAAATCTATAACAAGGCAATATCAGATATCAACTCCGAGAAATGGTTAGAGGCAATGAAGTCAGAAATTGACTCGATGTACTCAAACCAAGTCTAGACCTTGGTAGATTCACCAGAAGGTATAGTACCTATTGGATGTAAATGGATCTACAAGAGAAAGATTGCTGCAAATGGAAATGTCGAGACATTCAAGGCTAGATTAGAGGCAAAAGATTATAGTCAGTGCGAAGGCATTGACTATCAGGATACCTTTTCACCAGTAGCTATGCTTAAATCTATCCGTACATTGCTTGCTGTTGCAGCCTATTTCGATTATGAAATATGATAAATAGACATTAAAATGGCATTCTTAAATGGATATCTTAAGGAAGATATCTATATGGAATAGCCGCTAGGTTTCACATCTAGTGATGATGATCATAAGGTATGCAAGCTGCAAAGGTCCATATATGGACTTAAGCAAGCATCTCAGAGCTAGAACACATATTTTAGTGATGTGATCAAATTATTTAGTTTCATCAAGAATGAGGAGGAGGCATGTGTCTTCAAAAAGATCAGTGGGAGAACTGTTGTCTTCCTCATATTGTACGTAGATGATATCCTCCTTATTTCGAATGATATTCCCATGTTGACCACAGTTAAAAAGTGGTTGTCTAAAGAATTCTCCATGAAAGACCTTGGAGAAGCATCCTTTATTCTAGGAATTAAGGTCTATAGAGATAGACCGAATAGGATGCTAGGACTTTCACAGAAAATGTACATAGAGGAAGTGCTAAATAGGTTTAGCATGGAAAACTCTAAGAGGGGTTTAGTATCCTTCAAATATGGCATTCATCTTTTCAAGAAGATATGCCCTAGCACACCTGAGAAAATAGAATGCATGAGCAAGATCCCTTATGCTTCAGCAATAGGGAGCCTCATGTATGCCATGTTATGTACACGACCGAATATAGCCCATGCTATGAGTGTCACGAACAGATATTAGTTGAATCTAGGTGAAGAACACTGGACTTCTATGAAATGTATCCTTAAGTACATGAGAAGAACTAAGGATATGTTGTTGGTCTTTGGTAAAGGAGAACTCCAAGTCTAGTGATATACAGACTTGAATTTTATGTCCGATGTAGATGATTGAAAGCCAACATCTGGAAGTCTATTTGTGTGCAATGGTGGAGCTGTCAGTTGCAAAAGTTTCAAGCAGACAGTGATAGCAGATTCCACTTTGGAAGTAGAATACATCGCCGCATCAGAAGCTGCAAAGAAGGCATTCTGGTATAAGAAGTTTGCCACAGAGATTGGAGTAAAGCTATTCCTCTATACTGCAACAATAATGGCACCATAGCCCTTGCTAAGGAGCTGAGATCTCATAAAAAATCTAGGTACATCGAGCAGCGATACCACTTCATCCGCGATTACCTCGAGAAGGGTTACGTCGAGGTCGAGAGAGTTGACTCTGAAGATAATGCGGCGGACCCACTTACAAAGCCGTTGGGCCAACAGAAGATCGAAGCCTATCGTAAGAAGATGGGACATAGATTTATAGCCAATTGACTTTAGATCAAGTGAAAGTTTGTTCGATATGTATGCCCTAGAAGCCAGAATTAGCTGATACTTGTAATACACTTCTAGGGGCAAAATTATAATTTTGGCTATAAATAATAAAATGAATTATTTTCTATCACATATGTGTATTTAGTGTCTGTGATACATCCCTTAAGTTAATGGTAATGATAATTCTTATTTTCAAGAGTTGAAAATTTAAGAAAAGAATTTTCATTATTAACTCATAAAATGCTCCTGATCATAGGATCATCATGACGATGGTGATTGATCCGAAAGGTTAGTGTACAATCGCTTCTTTGTAGTAGATGAATCTTGAGTCTACGGTGTGGAGACACCGAAGCAAGAGTACAGGTACTCATTAGAGAATGAGGGCACTGAGCGTGGCCACCTCGAGTTGTCATAAGGAAGCCTACCTTCTCATCGATGACTGACTCGAAGCTGTAGTGGTGTGTCTGGTTCTTTGACCTGAGGTGCATCGACAGTTCACCATGAGGGTGTTATAGTTTAACTACACCATGACTCGGTCTCCTAGCCATTCGAAATCCTGAGGTGTATGTTGGCTAAAATATGTTCATTGTAGGAATTGGATTGCAGCAAGAGGGAATCTATCTACCTCCATAGAAGAGGAGTAGCCCTATGATGATCATGAGAATCAAGTCCATAAGCCCATGGCCATGGCAGAGAGTGAAATAATAGAAAAAGTTTCAATTAAAGTTTTTCACATTGGACTTGAATCGAACGATTAAATCATATGATAGAAATGAGGGTTTGACGAGTTCACCTTAACCCTAATCTGATCGGAGCTCAAGATAGAAGAACTTAATCACACAAGTAGCTGCACCGAGTGGTTTGTTTTCAATTTTGACGAGTTGCCATCATATACTGCTAGGTGTCACTGGTGGATTTTGGAAGCAACTAGAATGATTTAGATGATGGATCATTCCAGTTGTCTGAATTAGAATAGTTTTGATCCATCGAAAGGAATTTCGATGATGTCAATGATGGAGATCATGATATATCCCATTATCATATAGAACTGAACCTAACTAGATCGCACAAACAAGGGTTTGGATTTGGATATCATCAATTGGACTAACCCAGTTCAATTGATTTGAATTAGATTCAATTAGGTTCAAGAAAATCATGCTAGCACAAGATTGAACCTAACATTCTCTTTTTCCTATCATTAAAAGTTGTCTCGATTGAGCCAAATATGTTTGTGCTCACTTAGGTACTTCTACTTAGTATGACTGAAGCGTGTCCAGGTCAAAAAAGGATTGTCTTAATTTATGAGATAAATTTGAGACAACACCTACCATTTTCCATCACCTACTAATTGTTGTCCATTGACTTTGGTCAAACATTGACCTTTGACCCTTGGACATCTGCCCATGTGTCTTGCACCCATAGGAGGGACTTATTGACCAAGTCCACCTACCATTTGGTAGGTAGATGGAGGGTTCATGCCTAGGATGCCGTGCATCCCATGTGGATAAACATTGGAGTTCCATACGGATGGTACTCCAGGTTGCTTCTTGGATTCAACTTAGGTGACCCTTATCTATAGACTTTGACCAATCATAGGCACCATCTAAGGATGAATTTATGGGGCTCTCATCTGATTGGATTAGGTGATGTTATCCCACCAATCAGATTTAGATCTGATTGCATGAAGCAACATGATTGGCCGGGATGATGCAGCACTGCATGGTGCAGTAGGGTCTATAAATAAACCCTGTCTGCGCTTAACTTTTTGTGAGTTTCTCTTAGCCCATGCCCTAAGGCTGCTCCTCTTCCTCCTCCATGCCATCTATTGATCTTCTCTCTTCTCTCCCCATCAAAGGATGTTGGGCTTCAGTTTGGTGCGATCCAGGCAAGAAAAGGCTGACGAGAAAGCAAGAAAGCAGCCCTGCTACAAGAGAGAGCAGCACATCTTCAAAAGAAGTTTTGAAGATCTTTAAAATCAGATTTAGATCTAATTTTTTGAGAAAATAAAGAGAAGAAGAAGATCTCTAGATCAAGTCCGAGTGGATATCGATAGAGGTCAGGCAATTGCGTGGCTACTTCCAGAACCTCAAGAAAGCAACAGGATCATCAAAGGATAATTGGATTACCTAAATCAAGGTAATATTAATTCAAATTTAATTTAATTTAATTTTCTTATTTATTAGATCATAAAATTAGATTAGAAGAGTGTTAGATCTAATTTGGATATAATAGAAAATTTTTGAAATATGCCTCTCGATCAAATCAGATTTGAATGAATCTGATCCAAAATATTTGATTTTCCCTTTAGACCTTGCATGGAAGTGGACAAATGAGCACTAGAACCAGAGTCAATAATGAGCAAACCTCCAAAAGGACCTACCTCCTCCTTATTCTTTAGTATGTAGGGCAGTTTCACTTTCAGTGGTCGTCATTGTTGCAATGAAAATACTTTCCTTTGTTAGTGGCCTTCTTCTTTAGGTCTGCCTTTTTCTTCTTTCCTCCTTGCACCTTCTACTTTTTCACAGACTTCTTCTTCTTTTCAAAAGATTTTCTCTTGAAAGAAGTCCATTCCATTGCAAGCATTGAGTCTTTAGAACCTTTCATAGAAAGCTCAACGATAACCAGCATGTTCATAAGTTCGGCCAAAGAATTTTGAAGTTTATGCATATGGTAGTTCATGATGAACTGCCCATACGCATCAGTCAAAGATTGTAGAATTATGTCATTTTGTAGATCTCAGTCTAACTTCACTCCGAGCTTCTCAAGCTCTTCCAAATCCTTGATCATCATCAGACAATGATCTTGGACTAACTGCCCATCATGCATCTTAGCCTTGAATAGTCATTTAGTGACTTGATACTTGGCTGCGCAACTCTGTTCACCAAACATTTCTTATTAGTGAGCCAACATCTGATGAGCAGTCTTGATATCTTCATGTTGGCGTTGAAGTTCATCAGACATCGAGCCCAACATGTAATATCTGCCCATGTTATCTTCATCCATCCACTTATCTAGAGATGCTCTCTATTCAGCGGATGGACAAGCTGGTAAGGTGGAAGGGTCCTGGTCTAATACATGAGTTAACTTTTTAGAATCCAAAATAATTTTAAAGTTTCGTAGCCAATCCTTGTAATTTGGTCCGGTCAGTCTATGGGTGTCCAGGATTCATGCTAGTGGGTTGGATGCAGACATTTTTCTATAGAGAGTCAATGTTTCTAGTTAGATATTGTAATTAAGACTTAACCAATTTATTTAAAAATTTTATTTTTAAATAAATTAGCTTCCAATATTTTCTCGAATCCCTACACTTTCTTTGTAGAGATACGAAAATCTCTATGATTAATGATTTCTAGTGGATGGTGCGGTCCCACAAACTGACTCATCACCTTACCTAACAGTTATTAATGATGGATTAGCCAATAAGTGAACAACTCTTGTTCAATGATTCTGTAATCATGGTGCACCCAAACTTGATCTCTAATTCATGAATCTCACCATGCTCGAAATATTGATCCACTCCTTAGTTAAGTCAGACCCACCATTTGCACAGATTAGATTCCTAATTGAGTATCTCACCATATCCAGAATATTGAGCCCAATTCATCCTCCAGCCCATAGCATCCAATGCTTAATAGACATGGTTACATCTTTTCGGTGCAACTGAACCATTATAACCAACCAAGAATAATCAACATCGAGAAGGGCCCGCACATCTATAATGGTGGAAGATCTTAGACTTAATCTTTTCTTAGAAAGATTTGATTTAGGTCTCATTAAACTAGACTTGATATAGTCATAACCATTATGACTAACCTAGTGGCATGGGTTAGCTCGGATTATTGACCACCTCAAATCAGAACTAAGCCAACAAACATGGCTAGGTAAGTGTGACCGATGGAAGGGATATGCCATTAACTCGATAAGAATGCATTCGAGTCGAGTAGCTTTCAATTAAAAATCAGTCGATCGTATCTGCCAAACTTACCGTACACACCAAATTGTTGAGCCAGAACCAATTAGGTTAGCCTACAATCTAGACTCTAACCACTAAGCCTAATTAGGTCTTAGCTTGATCAATCACTCACGTGACTCGATCTTGACCCAGACTTAATCCTATTAGACTGGTCAATTTAGGCACTGTTGATCCCATCTAACCAACTCTTGATTCAGTTTAATCAACCACTTAGATCTAATTGAGCTATCCAAGTCCCAACCCAATATTATGAATATGTCTTAGATCTAAACTTTTCAATTTTAGATCTAATTAATATTTTATAATCTTAATTCTTAATTAAGTTTTGGATTCACAAACAAAATATGTAAATAATATCCTAGGATTTCAGGATCTAGGGTTTTACAGAAAGTAAGTTCTTGATTTTTGATTAAGGACGAACGTGCAGCACCCATGCACATCATAAGAACACTCCATCAAATGGGAGGAGAGGGCATTTAAACCATGCTTTGTTCTTATGACCGAACGGCCAAGGAAATTACCTTAATCAAAAATATAAATCAACAAAACTAGTTAGATGTACATCATATATCTTATATATAATATTGATCTAACTTAGTACATGTTTTGCATACATCTCATGAATCATATCATGCATATTTTTTTAGATCTAAATTATCTCATAATTATATAAAAAATAAGATTTAAATTGATCACATTAAAATAAATTCTAATCTAGATAATTATGTGGAACTATTCTACAACTAGTCTAATCATGCGTGCATCATATCTCATATGATCTAAAAATTAAATAATTATATTTTTTATTTTTTAGATCTTATTATAATATTTATAATCATAAAAAAATAAAAAATAAATAAATATAAAATTATAATTTAATCAAAATAAATCATAATCATGCAAGACTACGTATAGAACTATTCTATTTTATAACTAATCATGCATATTGTAGAACTTAAATCTATATTATTTAATTTTAATTTTTTTGATTTTAGATCTAATCACATCTCATGTGACATCTGAAATCAACTAATTTTTAGATTAAAAATAAATAAAAATTAGATCTAAATAATTTAGAGAACTTGGCTTTGATTTCAGTTGAAGGAGAAATCCTGATTTTTTGGATGAGGTTCGTTCAGATCAGATCAGATCAACAGAGATATTTTAAAAATTTTTCTTATATATCCAAATTAGATTTAAGATATTTCAAATCTAATTTTATAGATCTAATGAATAAAAAATAAAAAATAAATTAAATCTAATTTAATTATACCTTGATGCTGGGTAATCAGATTACCCTTTAATGATCCTGCTGATTGCCTGAGGTTCTGGATCTAGCCATGCAAGCATCTGGCCTCTACCGATATCCACTTAGGCTGGATCTAGAGATCTTGTCCTTCTTTATCATCTCTCCAAAAATTAGATCTGGATCTGATTTGGAGGATCTTCAAAACTCCTTTTTGAAGACCTGCTGTCGTCTCTGTAGCAATGCTACTTTCTTCCTTTCTCATCAGCATTTTCTAGCTTGGATCGCACCAAACTGAAGCCCAACTTTTCTTGGGCATGGAGAGGAGAGAGAGGATCAAAAAATGGCATGGAGGAGGGAGAGGGGCAGCCTTTGGGCATAACTAAGAGAAAACTCTATCAAAGTTGGGCACGGACAAGGTTTATATAGATCCTACTGCGCCATGCAGTGCCACATCATCCCGACCAATCACATTGCTTCATGCTATCAAATCTAAATCTGATTGGTGGGATGACATCACATGATCCAATCAGATGAGAGCCCCTCGAATTCATCCTTAGATGGTGCCTAAGACTGGTTAAAGTCTATATTTATGGGCCACCTAAGTAGAAACTAAGAAGCAACCTAGAGTCCCATCTGTATGGGACTCCTGGTGTTCCTATCCATGGGCACACGCCTCCCTAGGTGTGTGCCCCTGAAGGGTAATCCTTATTTCCCAGATCAGGTTCATTCAGATCTGATCGAATCAAGAGATATATTTCAAAACTTTTCTATTTGATTTGAATCAGATCTAGAATATTTCAGATCTGATTTTTATTATTCTAATAATTAAAATAAAATATAGATAAATTAAATTAAATTTAATTTATCTTGATGTAGGGTAATCCTATTATCCGTTGATGATCTTGTAAGCAGCAAAAGATTCTAGATCTAGCTGCGTAAGTGCCTGGTCTGTATCGGTATCCACTCAGACTGGATCTGGAGATCCTGTTCTTCTCTATCATGTCTCCAAAAATCAGATCTAAATCTGATTTGGAGGATCTTCAAAATAGCTTTCGAAGATCAGCAGTTATCCTTTGCAGCAGCACAATCTTCTAGCTTTCTATCACCTTTCTCTCGCCTAGATTGCACCAACTGAGATCCCAAACATCTTTGGGCATGGAGAGGAGAGGGAGAAGATGAACTTGGCATGGAGGAGGAAGAGAGAGGCATCCTTGGGCGTAGAGAATTATTCCTTCTTTTTGAGTTGGGCGCAGGGTCTTATTTATAGACTATGCATGATCCAACTCCTCTTCATCCCAACCAATCACAACCCTTTGTGAAATCAAGTCTAAATCTGATTGGTGGGAATAGAGTTTCTTGGATTCATCCTTAGATGGTGCCTAAGACTAGTCAAAGTTAGTTCTTAGGAGGAGTCTAATCAGAATCCAATAAGGAGATGGAGTCCCTATCCAACAGGGACTCCTGGGCACCTTAATCTTGGGCGCTTCCAACTCCTCATTCCAAACCAATCACAACCCTTTGTGAAATCAGATCTAAATCTGATTGGTGGGAATAGAGTTTCTTGGATTCATCCTTAGATAGGCGCCTAAGACCAGTCAAAGTTGGTTCTTAGGAGGAACTCTAATTGGAATCCAAAAGGAGATGGAGTCCTTGTCCAACAAGGGACTCCTAGGCATTGGCTCCTCCTTGCCAGGTTCTGGCAGGGGGACAAGGCCCCCACCAGCTCTCCAATAGGTGCATGACATGTGGTCAAAAGTCAAAGTATCAATGGTCAACATTTGACCAGTCAAAGGTAGACTTTTGACCAAAGTCAAAGAGACAAGAAATGGCAGGTGACCAAAAATGGCAGGTAATGTCTTACAAAATAAGACAACCTTTTCTGACTTGGACAACCTCCAGTCAGACCATATGAAGGCCTCTGATTGAGCACAAACTCCTTTGGCTCAGTCAGGACAACTTATTTATGATAGTAAAAGAAGAACGTTAGGTTCAATCGAGTGCTAGCACGATTTCCTTGAACCTAATTGAATCTCATTCAGATCAATTGAACTAGATCAGTTCAATTGATGATCACCAGATTCAAACCCTTGTTTGTGTGTGACCCAGTTAGGTTCAGTTCTGTATGGTAATGGGATATGTCATGATCTCTATCATCGACATCATCGAAACTCCTTTCGATGGATCAGAACTCTTCTGATTCGAACAGCTAGAATGATCGATCATCTAAATCATTCTAATTGCTCCCAAAATCCACCAGTGACACCTAGCAGTATATGGTGGCAACCCATCAGAGCTGAATGCGAACCTCTTGGTGCAGCTACCTGTGTGATTAAGTTCTTCTATCTTGAGCCCCGATCAGATTAGGGTTAAGGTGAACTCGTCAAACCCTAGTCTCTGTCATATGATGTAATCATTCGATTCGAAGTCCGAATGTGAAAATCTAAATAGAAACTCTTTCTATTATTTCACTCTACCATGGCCATGGGCTTCTGGACTTGATTCTCATGATCATCATAGGGCTGCTCCTCTACCACCGAGGTAGATAGATTCCATCTTGATGCAATCCAGTTCCTACAATGAACATGCTATAGCCAACATACACCTCAGGGTTCCATAATGGCTAGGAGATCCGAGTAATGGTGTAGTCAAACTATAACACCCTCAAGGTGAACTGCCGATGCACCTCAGGTCAAAGAACCAGACACACTACTGCAGCATCGAGTCAGTCATTGACGAGAAGGTAGACTTCCTAATGACTACTCGAGGTGGTCACGCTCAGTGCCCTCGTTCTCTAACGAGTACCTGTACTCTCGCTCCGGTGTCTCCACACCGTAGACTCAAGACTCATCTACTAAAGAGAAGCGATTGTACACCAACCTTCCGGATCAATCACCATCCTCGTGATGATCCTATGGTCGGGAGCATTTTATGAGTTAATAATGATTATTCATGTCTTAAATTTTCAACTCTTGAAAATATGAATTATCATTACCATTAACTCAAAGGATGTATCACAGACACTAAATACACATATGTGATAGAAAATAACCCATTTTATTGATTATAGTCAAAATTATAATTTTGCCCCTAGAAGTGTATTACAAGTGTCAGCCAATTCTGGCTTCTAGGGCACATATATCTAACAATCTCCCACTTGTCCTAAAGCCAATTGGCTACAAGTCTAAGTCCCATCTTCTCAAGGTGGGCTTCGATCTTCTGCTGGCCCAACGGCTTTGTAAGTGGGTCTGCCACATTATCTGCGGAGTTGACTCTCTTGACCTCGACGTAACCCTTCTCGAGGTAATCGCGGATGAGGTGGTATCGCCGCTCAATGTGCTTGGATTTCTTGGTGAGACCTCGGCTCCTTAGCAAGGGCTATGGCGCCATTGTTGTCGCAGTATAGAGGAATGGCATCTGATGGCATTACTCCAATTTCTGCAGCAAACTTCTTATACCAGAATGCTTCCTTCGCAGCCTCTGATGCAGCGATATATTCTGCTTCCATGGTGGAATCTGCTATCACGGTTTGCTTGAAACTCTTCCAGCTGACAGCACCACCATTGCACACAAACAGACTCCCAGATGTCGACTTTCGATCATCTATATCGGACATGAAATCCGAGTCTGTGTATCCCTGGACTTGGAGTTCTCCATTACCAAAGACCAACATCATATCCTTAGTTCTTCTCAAGTACTTAAGGATACATTTCACAGAAGTCCAGTGTTCTTCACCTGGATTTGACTGATATCTGCTTGTGACACTCACAGCATGGGCTATATCAGGTCGTGTACATAGCATGGCATACATGAGGCTCCCTATTGCAGAAGCATAAGGGATCTTGCTCATGCGTTCTATTTCCTCAGGTGTGCTGGGGCACATCTTCTTGGAAAGATGAATACCATGTCTGAAGGGTATTAATCCCCTCTTAGAGTTTTCCATACTAAACCTCTTTAGTACTTCCTCTATGTACATCTTCTGTGAAAGTCCTAGCATCCTATTCGGTCTATCCCTATAGACCTTAATTCCTAGAATAAAGGATGCTTCACCTAGGTCTTTCATGGAGAATTCCTTGGACAACCACATTTTGACTGATGTCAACATGGGAATATCATTCCCAATAAGGAGGATGTCATCCACGTACAATACGAGGAAGACAACAGCGCTCCCACTGACCTTTTTGAAAACACATGGTTCCTCTTCATTTTTGATGAAACCAAACTTTTTGATCACATCATTGAAACGAGTGTTCCAGCTCCGAGATGCTTGCTTAAGTCCATATATGGACCTTTGCAGCTTGCAAACCTTGTGATCAGTATCACTGGATGTGAAACCTAGCGGCTGTTCCATATAGATATCTTCCTCAAGATATCCATTTAAGAATGCCGTTTTCACGTCCATTTGCCATATTTCATAATCGAAATAGGCTGCAACGGCAAGCAATGTGCGGATGGATTTTAGCATAGCCACTGGGGAAAAGGTATCCTGATAGTCAATGCCTTCACGTTGACTATAACCTTTTGCCACTAGTCTAGCCTTGAATGTCTCCACATTCCCATCTGCACCAATCTTTCTCTTGAAGATCCATTTACACCCAATAGGTACTATACCTTCTGGTGGATCTACCAAGGTCCAGACTTGGTTTGAGTGCATCGAGTCAATTTCTGACTGCATTGCCTCTAGCCATTTCTCGGAGTCGATATCTGATATCGCCTCGTTGTAGGTTTTGGGATCATCACCATGAGCACCATTACCTATGAGGAACATTTTCCTCTACTTCCTCTGAAATAATACCTAAGTATCTTTCAGGGGGACGGAAAAACTCTTTCCGATCTACGAGGTGGAGGAGGTAGTGTTCTTATTGGCTCAACCTGATTTGGTTCCAATTGGTCCTTAGCTCGTTGTACTTGTGAGACTTTCTCATCAAGCTTAATCTGCTTTCCAATGCCGCTATCTTGAATAAACTATTTTTCAAGAAAGATGGCATGTCGACTCACAATCACATTGTGGTCTTCTGGAATGTAGAAATAGTATCCTAATGACTCTTTAGGATATCCTATGAATCGAGCTCTGAAAGGACCTAAACTCTAACTTGTCCGCTTGTTGTCTTTTGACATGAGCCGGACAACCCCAAATTCTGAGATGACTCAGACTTGGTTTCTTACCGTGCCATATCTCATACGGTGTGGTAGGAACGGTTTTAGAGGGAACCCTATTCAGTAGATAAATTGAAGTTAACAATGAGTGTCCCCAAAGAAAATCAGGGAGGTCTGTGAAGCTCATCATGGATCGAACCATATCCAATAGAGTCCGATTTCTCCATTCTGAAACCCCGTTGAGTTGAGGTGTTCCTGGTGGAGTCCATTGAGAGACTATGCCATTTTCCTTGAGATAGTCTAGGAATTCCCGGCTAAGGTATTCACCTCCTCGATCTGATCGAAGAACCTTAATGGGTTTTCCAGTTTGTTTTTCTACTTCATGTCTGAATTCTTTGAACTTTTCAAAAGCTTCAGACTTGTGTCTCATAAGATACACATACCCATACCTAGACAGATCATCGGTAAAGGTAATGAAGTAGACAAAATTGCCTCTAGCCGGCACATCAAATGGGCCGCACACATCAGTATGTACTAGGGCAAGGAGATCTGTGGCCCTCTCCCCATGTCCAACAAAAGGGAGTTTAGTCATTTTGCCTTGAAGACAAGATTCACAAGTTGGATATGACTCAAAGTCAATGGACTCAATAGCCCATTTTTCTCCAATTTGTTGATCCTATCTTCTGCTATATGACCTAATCTCAGGTGCCATAGATATCTATCGTTTGGACTATCCCTAGGTCGTTTGGCATTCACGTTTTGCTCGATAGTTAGAACAGGTACATCAATATGTAGCTGATAAAGACCATTAATAAGGAAACCATTTGCAATTTTATTTCTTTCATAAAGAATGTTACAATGGTCCTTAAAGAAGGTGAATCACATAACCTTCTTGTGCTAAGCATGAAACAGAAATCAAATTCCTGCTAGCTGCAGGCACATAATAAACAGTCTTTCAAAACTAAGTCTAAACCAGATGGTAATCGAAGAGGGTATGTTCCCACGGCTACTGCAGCAACTCTTGCTCCATTACCGATGCGTAGGATCATGTCTCCATCCCTCAGCCTCCTGCTATCCTCAAGACCCTGCATGGAAGTGCACAGATGAGCACTAGAACCAGAGTCAAGCACCCAACTGGATGCAGAAGAAACCGTAAGGTTAGACTCAATAACGAGCATACCTCCAGAAGGACCTTCCTTCTTGTTCTTCAGGGTGGCCAGGTAAGTAGGGCAGTTCCGCTTCCAATGGCCGTCGCTGTTGCAATGGAAACACTTTCCTTTGACATCGGCCTTCTTTCTTCGGCTCTGCCTTCTTCTTCTTTGATCCTTCCACCTTTTGCTTTTTCACAGACTTCTTTTTCTTTCCATAAGACTTTCTTTTGGAAGAAGTCCGTTCCATAGCAAGAACTGAGCCTTTAGAACCTTTCATAGAAAGCTCAGCGGTAACCAGCATATTCATTAATTCGGCCAAGGAATTTTGAAGTTTATGCATGTGGTAATTCATGATGAATTGCCCATATGCATCAGTCAAGGATTGCAGAATAATATCGTTCTGCAGGTCCAAGTCCAACTTCACACCGAGCTTCTCAAGCTCTTCCATGTCCTTGATCATTGTCAGACAGTGATCTTGGACTGACTGCCCATCACGCATCTTAGCCTTAAAAAGTCATTTCGTGACTTGATATTTGGCTGCGCGACTCTGTTCACCAAACATCTCCTGCAGGTGAGCCAACATTTGGCGAGCAGTCCCGATATCTTCATGTTGGCGCTGGAGCTCATCAGACATCGAGCCCAACATGTAATATCTGGCCTTATTATCTTCGTCTAATCCATTTTTCCAGAGACGCTCTCTGTTCAGTGGATGGACGGGCTGGTAAGGTGGGAGGGTCCTGGTCCAAAACATGGGTTAACTTCTCGAAAACCCAAAATAATTTTGTAGTTCCTGAGCCAATCTTTATAATTGGGTCCAGTCAGTCTATGTGTGTCCAGGATACGTGCCAATGGGTTGGACGCAGACATTTTCCTGTAGAGAGTCAAAGATTCTAGTTAGATACTGTAATTTTGACTTGACCAATTTGTTTAGGGAATTTTATTTTTAAACAAATTAGCTCCCACTATTTTCTCGGATCCCTACACTCCCTCTGTAGAGATGCGAAAAATCTCCACGATTAATGATTTCTAGTGGGTGGTGCGGTCTCACCAACTGACTCATCACCTCACCTAACAGTTATTGGTGATGGGTTAGCCAATGAGTGAACAACTCTTGTTCAATGATTCTCTAATCATGGTGCACCCAAACTTGGTCTCTAATTCATGAATCTCACCGTATCCGAAAATATTGATCCACTCCTTAGTTAAGTCAGACCCACCATTTGCATAGACTGGGTTCCTAATTGAGTCTCTCACCGTATCCGAAATATTGAGCCCAACTCATCCTCCAGCCCATAGCATCCAATGCCTAATAGACATGGTTGCATCTTCCCGGTGCAACTGAGCCACTGTATCCAGCCGAGAACAATCAACCCCGGGAAGGGCCCGCACATCTACAATGGTGGAAGACCTCAGACTTAATCTTTTCTTAGGGAGAATTGATTCAGGTCTCATTAAACTAGACTTGGCATTAGTCATAACAATTATGACTAACCTAGTGGCATGGGTTAGCTCGGATTATTGACCACCTCAGATCAGAACTGTGTCAACAGATATGGCCAGGTAAGTGAGATCCGGTGGAAGGAATATGCCATTAACTCGTACAAGAACGCATTCAGGTCGAGTAGCTTCCAATTAAAAACCAGTCGGTCGTATCTGTGCCAAACTTACCTTAGACACCAAATTGTTGAGTCAGAACCAATTGGGTTAGCCTACAATCCAGACTCTAACCTCTGAGCCTAATTAGGTCTTGCTTGATCGTGACTCGATCTTGACCCAGACTTAATCCTATTAGGCTGGTCAATTTAAGCATTGTTGATCCCATCTAACCAACTCTTGATTCGGTTTGATCAACCGCTTAGACCTAATTGAGCTACCCAAGCCCGAACCCAGTATTATGAATATGTCTTAGATCTGAAATTCTCAATTTTAGACCTAATTAATATTCCATAAACTTAATTCTTTAATTAAGTAGGGTTCATAAACAAAATATGCACAATAAATCCTAGGGGTTTCAGGATCTAGGGTTTTGCAGAAAGTAAGTTTTGGGTTTCTGATTAAGGACGAACACGCAGCACCCCTACACATCATAAGAACACCCCATCGAATGGGAAGAGAGGGCCTTTAAACCCTTCTTCGTTCTTATGACCGGACGGCCAAGAGGAACGCCTTAATCAGGAACATGTAATACTACAAAACAGTTTTAGATCTATATCATATATCTCATATACAAATTAGATCTAATCATGGCATATTTTGCATACATCTCATGTATCGAAATCATGCATATTTTCAGATCTAAATTATCTCATAATAATCTAAAAAATTAGATTTAAATTGATCTAATCAAAATAAATTCTAATCTAGACAATTATGTAGAACTATTCTACAACTAGTCTAGACATGCATCAATCATATCTCATATGATATTTAAAATTAAATAATTTTTATTTGCTATTTTTTAGATGTTATTATAATACTTATAATATCAAAAAATAGTAAATAAATAGATCTAAAATATGATTTAATCAGATTAAATCAAAACATGCAAGACTATTCTATAGAACTATTCTATTCTAGAACTAGTCATGCATATTTTCTAATCTTAGATCCAAATCATTTAATTTTAATTTTTTCTGATTTCAGATCTGATCACATCTCATGTGACATCTAAAATCACTTATTTTTTAATTAAAATAAATTTAAAATTAGATCTAAACACTTTAGAACCTTGGCTCTGATACCAGTTGAAGGAAAATCCTGATTTTCCGGACCAGGTTCGTTCAGATCTGATCAGATCAAGAGATATATTTCAAAAATTTTCTTTGATCTGAATCAGATCTTGAATATTTTAGATCTAATTCTTATTATTTTAATAATTAAAATAAAATATAGATAAATTAAATCAAATTTAATTTACCTTGATGTAGGGTAATCCTATTATCCGTTGATGATCCTGTAAGCAGCGGAAGGTTCTGGATCTAGCCACGCAAGTGCCTGGCCTCTACCGATATCAACTCAAGCTGGATCTGGAGATCCTCTTCTTCTCTATCACATCTCCAAAAATTAGATCTGGATCTGATCTGGAGGATCTTCAAAACTCTTTTGAAGATCAGCAGTCGTCCTTTGCAGCAGCGCAGCCTTCTAGCTTTCTGATCGCCTTTCTCTTGATCTGATTGCACCAACCAAGATCCAAAACTCTTTTGGACGTGGAGAGCAGAGGGGAGAAGATGAACTTTGGCATGGAGGAGGAAGAGGAGAGGCAACCTTGGGTGTAGAGAATTGTTCCTTCTTTTTGAGTTGGCCGTAGGGTCTTATTTATAGACTATGCATGATCCAACTCCTCTTCATCCCAACCAATCACAACCCTTTGGGAAATCAGATCTAAATCTGATTGTTAAGAATAGAGTCCCCTTGGATTCCTCCTTAGATGGGCACCTAAGACCAGTCAAAGTTGGTTCTTAGGAGAACTCTAATTAGAATCCAATAAGGAGAGGGAGTTCCTATCCAATAGGAACTCCTAGGGGCGTGCACCCTCCTCTTTGCTAGTTTCTGGCAGTGGGACAAGCCCCCACCAGCTCTCCAATAGATGCATGACATGTGGACAGAAATCAAAGTATCAATGGTCAATATTTGACTAGTCAAAGGTCAGACTTTTGACCAAAGTCAAAGGATGACAAGAAATGGCAGGTGACCAAAAATGGCAGGTATTGTCTTACAAAATAAGACAACCCTTTTCTGACTTGGACAACCTCCAGTCAGACCATAGTGAAGGCCTCTGATTGAGCACAAACTCCTTTGGCTCAGTCAGGACAACTTATTTATGATAGTAAAAGAAGAACGTTAGGTTCAATCGAGTGCTAGCACGATTTTCCTTGAACCTAATTGAATCTCATTCAGATCAATTGAACTAGATCAGTTCAATTGATGATCACCAGATTCAAACCCTTGTTTGTGTGACCCAGTTAGGTTCAGTTCTGTATGGTAATGGGATATGTCATGATCTCTATCATCGACATCATCGAAACTCCTTTCGATGGATCAGAACTCTTCTGATTCGAACAGCTAGAATGATCGATCATCTAAATCATTCTAATTGCTCCCAAAATCCACCAGTGACACCTAGCAGTATATGGTGGCAACCCATCAGAGCTGAATGCGAACCTCTTGGTGCAGCTACCTGTGTGATTAAGTTCTTCTATCTTGAGCCCCGATCAGATTAGGGTTAAGGTGAACTCGTCAAACCCTAGTCTCTGTCATATGATGTAATCATTCGATTCAAGTCCAATGTGAAAATCTAAATAGAAACTCTTTCTATTATTTCACTCTACCATGGCCATGGACTTCTGGACTTGATTCTCATGATCATCATAGGGCTGCTCCTCTACCACCGAGGTAGATAGATTCCATCTTGATGCAATCCAGTTCCTACAATGAACATGCTATAGCCAACATACACCTCAGGGTTCCATATGGCTAGGAGACCGAGTAATGGTGTAGTCAAACTATAACACCCTCAAGGTGAACTGTCGATGCACCTCAGGTCAAAGAACCAGACACACCACTGCAGCATCGAGTCAGTCATTGACGAGAAGGTAGACTTCCTAATGACTACTCGAGGTGGTCACGCTCAGTGCCCTCGTTCTCTAACGAGTACCTGTACTCTCGCTCCGGTGTCTCCACACCGTAGACTCAAGACTCATCTACTAAAGAGAAGCGATTGTACACCAACCTTCCGGATCAATCACCATCCTCATGATGATCCTATGGTCGGAAACATTTTATGAGCTAATAATGATTATTCATGTCTTAAATTTTCAACTCTTGAAAATATGAATTATCATTACCATTAACTCAAAGGATGTATCACAGATACTAAATACACAAATGTGATAGAAAATAATCCATTTTATTGATTATAGTCAAAATAATAATTTGCCCCTAGAAGTGTATTACAAGTATCAGCCAATTCTGGCTTCTAGGGCACGTATATCTAATAGCCCCCTCCTTTCCAAATTCTAGTAAGGGCACAGCCCCTATCTGCTCTTCAATAGGTGCATGATATATGGGCAAATGTCTAAGTGTCAAAGGTTAATGTTTGACCAAAGTCAAAGGACAAGAATTAGTAGGTGACAGAAAATGATAGGTGTTGTCTCAAATTTATCTTATAAATTAAGACAACCCTTTTCTATCCTGAACAAACTCTAGTCAGATCAAGTAAAGGTACCTGAGTGAGCACAAACTCATTTGGCTTAGTTGAGAAATCTTTTAATGATAATAAAAGGAGAACGTTAGGCTCAATCGTATGCTTCCACGATTTTCTTGAACCTAATTGAATCCAATTCAAATTAATTGATCTGGATTAGTTCAATTGATGATATCCAGATCCAAATCCTTGTTTATATGATCCAGTTAGGTTTAGTTCTATATGGTAATGGATATGTCGTGATCTCTATCTTCGACATCATCGAAACTCCTTTTGATAGATCAGAACTCTTCTGATTCAGACAACTAAAATGATCGATCATCTAAATCATTCTAATTACACCCAAAATCCACCAATGACACCTAGCAGTATATGCTGGCAACCCATCAAAACTAAAAATGAACCTCTTGGTATAGTTACTTGTGTGATTAAGTTCTTCTATCTTGAGCCTCGTTCAAATTAGGGATAAGGTGAACTCGTCAAACCGTAATTTCCATCATATGATTTAATAGTTCAATTCAAGTCCGCTGTGAAACTCTTAATAGAAACTCTTTCTATTATTTCACTCTACCATGGCCATGGGCTTATGGACTTGATTCTCATGATCATCATAGGACTGCTCCTCATCCACCGAGGTGGATAGATACCCTTTTGGTGCAATCCAATTCCTATAATGAACATGCTATAGCCAACATACACCTTAGGGTTTCGAATGGTTAGGAGATCGAGTCATGGTATAGTCAAACTATAACACCCTCAAGGTGAACTGCCGATGCACCTTAATCAAAGAATCAGACACATCACTGCAGCTTCGAGTCAGTCATCGATGAGAAGGTAGACTTTCTTATGACTGCTCAAGGTGGTCACGCTTAGTACCCTCATTCTCTAACGAGTATCTGTACTCTCACTCTGGTGTCTCTCCACCGTAGACTCAAGACTCATCTACTATGAAGAAGCAATTGTACACCAACCTTCTGGATCAATCACCATCCTCATGATGATCCTACGGTCAGGAGCATTTTATGAGTTAATAATGAATATTCTTGTCTTAAATTTTCAACTCTTGAAAATAAGTTATCAATACCATTAACTCAGGAAATGTATCACAGACACTAAATACATATTTATGATAGAAAATAACCCATTTTATTTATTTATAATTAAAATTATAATTTTACCCCTAGAAGTGTATTACAAGTGTCAGCCAATTCTGGTTTCTAGGGCACACATATCTAACACAACTTTGGTTGGCCTACACACGTACATCTAAGGATAGGTTCATAACCAATTATTTTTTTAAATAATTTTTAGTAATTAAATTTTTCTCCAGACCCAGATCAGTTGGCTTTGGCCTTCCTAGAAATGGGTCCAATTAGGTCCAACAATTAATATGACCATACTTGGCCCATCCAATTAATGAATGATCAAGCCCAACTTTGGTTGGCCCATCTGACCACCATTTAGAAAGATGTATCCTAGGGATCATATAATGAATGATAATTCTATCAATCGATAAGCACCAGGCCTTTGGACTTCTAATGATTATCCAATTGATGGACCCATTATCATCCACTTTAATAAGAGGCTATGATCCAGTTATCATATATTATTTTATTTTAGGAACCTAATAATTTTAGAGGATTTAATTTATAGAAGCGAGTATGTCAGATTAACCAGCTTGTCATGATTCTTCCACTAACTTCACTAAGTCAGCTTAAGGAAGACTATTAATAGGTTGGTCTAGGAGCATCTAAATCAGTCAAACTAATTTACCTAACTGACATAGATCAGCTCGAATAGTTAAGCAATCTGATCAAAACATAATCTTACCAAGAGGTCGGATAAGTTCGATCAGTGGAAGGGTCTGCCAAGCTTGCCTTAGACACCATCAAAAATGGCTAGGTTAGCGAGCTGCCAATTAAAAACCACTGATCTAGTTTATCTTAGATACAAACTGGTTTAATTAGCTTCAATTAGATCAACCTAATAGTTCATGCTAGACCACATAGCCAAGAATCAAGTCCATCTTGGGTCTTGTTAAAGACATGGACTTGACCAACTACAACTATTGCAATTGATCTAGAGATTCCTTGATCTAATCTAAGACAACAATTGATTAGATTTAGTCAATTCTCTAATTTAGTCCATTCTTTAATCTAACCATAGGTCTAACCCAATTAATGGACCAAATCCCCACTAATCCATTAACCCAATGTGTTATGATTCGTGTCATAGGATCTTCAATTTACAATCCTAGAACCTAATCAAACAACTTCTTAATTCTTAATTATGTTTTGGGCTGAGGGTTGGGGTTTGGCTTTTCGAAAATAGTTTTCATGTTTGTAAAATATTTTTACAACATGATTCTATCAATCAAGTTGCATGTTTTATTCATAATCAATATGCAAGTAACATAAACATGAATCTACTTTAGATCTAATCTAAACAGGTTCATGTAATTGAAATAGTTTCAATAATAATCAATCATAAATCTTCTTAGATCAAATCTAACATATTTATGAAGATTAAAATTAGATTAAAATATTTTTAATTAGATCATAAATTTTTTTAGATTTAATTTAAAATTTTATGATCAATATTTTAGATCAGCACGTACTAGGACAACCTATTTACCGTAAGGGATAAATCTTACAGCAGGATAACCTTATGGCAATCCGAGTAATCTAAAATATTTTATTTTTAAATCTAAAACTATTTTAAATCTATTAAATCATAAATAAATTAGATCAAATCTAATAAATTTATGATTAGTGTCAGATCATCATTAACTAGGACAACCTATTCACTGTAAGGGGTAAACCTTACAGTAGGACAACCTTATGGCAGTTCATGAGATCTAATTTTTTTTTTTTAATTTTAGATTTAATAATTAGATTATAAATTATATTTAATCTAAGAAATAATCTAAATATGCATAAAAATCATGTAATAATAATCTTGCTCTGATACCAATTGATGGAACTAGTCTATGATTTTACAAGTAGATCTTGAAAACCTTTTCAAGATCTTACAGTAGAAGACTTAAAGAAATCAAATATTTATTTCAATAAACATGTAAACACCTAGATCTTAGATCTATTATATGATCAAGGTATGATATTAAATCAAAAATTAAAATCAAATAAGAAAGTAAAAGATTGATCAAATCAATCTAGATCTATACTACATCAAATGCAAGTATGAAGTTCATAGATCTTATCTATTATCCGAGCAAGTTAGATGTTCTAACTTGCTGATCCAGACTTGAGAATGATGTCATGAGCTACTCATGCTTGCAGCCTCTCGGAGTCATCCACATAAGCCTATGATCTCTGATCTAAAGTACGATGCAGAAAATCAGCACAGCATGCTAGTACTATGTTGATCCTTCTTCGACGGTCGATCCGATGCTCCCTTCTTCGAAATTTGGACTCTCTAAAATATGAGAAGAAATATGAAAGTTTATTGATCTAAGATTCTCTTAGATAAAAACTCAAAAAAAAGGAGGAGAGATTGAAAATAAAACAACCCTCGAAGAAGATCCTCTTCTTCTTCTCTTTTCTCTCACCTAGATACCTAGTTTGGTGCCTATGGAAATCCTATGCCCAAGGATTCTCTTCCTCTAATTTTTGCACACCCCAAATATCTCCTAATGTTCTATATTCTACAAAAAATTTAGAGCAAAATTCATCCAATAAATAGAGAAAAAAGTTAGATCAAATTTTTAGACTAGGAATGTCCAAACATGAGAAGTTGTTGGGGTGCCCAAGAGTTGGGCGCCCCCTCCACAATTATTGGCATGGACCAGCAAGGGAGGGTGCACAAAAAAGGAGATTATTTTCATGGAATAAGAGAAGAATTAATTAAAAAAGAGGATGGCACTCAAGGGAAGGTGTTTCGGTCAATAAAGATTCTATCTCATAGAATCCTAAGAAAAACTAACTCCTCTTTTAACTTGGTCTTCCAACAAATTGCCTTATGAGAGAAGAAGAAGAGAAAGAGGGCATGAGAAGCCATGGGAGTGGAGAATTTTTATGTAAGAAACAAAATAAAAAGGGCATGGGGCGTAAGGATTAAGTGGTGCAAGTGGTAGGGAGTCCTAGTCACACTAGGACTCATATTTTTACTTGGTCAAACAAGATCTTTTAATCAAATAAAATCAAGATTAAACCAACATAATTAAATAAGGCCCTAACCCATTTAAATAGTTAATTAAATTAAATTAAATTAGATTTAATTCTAATTTATTTTTAATCAAATTAGAAAATTGTGTTAATTCGAGTCCTAGTTAGACTATGACTAGTTCTTCCTTGCACTTGGCTTATCCAATAAATCAATTGAATTTGATCCAATCAAGCTCAAATCAAATTTAATTAAATTATATTTAATTAGACTTAATCTCAGCCTATTGGCTTAATCATATTAAGCCAATTAGCAATCCAATTGCTAATCGATTCTTCGACAATACTTGCACTAGGTTAAACACCAATCGTATTGATTGTTTAACCATAAAAAGAGTCTTAATCATTGATCAACCATCCAATCAGATTGTAAGCTCTAATGTGTATGACCTCATAGATTTGAATCTAAGCTAGCAACATAGGAATAAATTTTGATACCAATCAAAGTGACCATCTAGTAATATTACCCGATGGCCGAATAGGTCGAAGGTGTAGAACACCATCCTTAGAACCCATATGGATATAGATTCCATATAATTCATCCCCTTGACCACAATGCTCGTAGGACACCTCAGTGTTCAACTGTTAACTCTGATCAGGTTGTCCATATTGTATTTTGAAATATCAAATTTATTTGATGGATTATCCTTATCAAGGTTTTGCTATATTAAAATACAGTGATACATTCTTCTCCAACTCTTGGAGTGGTCAATTCCATCTTGATCACACTCCAACTTTGCAAGTACTTGACTATGCCCGAAAGCCTTCCGTTGCTGAATTAAAAATTCAGTTAGTTTGGTACCAGAGCATAGTGAGTTGCTTGCAAGTCACTGAGATGATCTCAGATCTAAGGGATATTTATATCTATATTTCATCAGAGACATTCTCGACAGTAGATTGCTCTGGAGTTGATCACGTTTAATGAAGATGTACCCATACATCTCATCTGTATGCCATACCAGTGTCTCCACACTCCTGGATAAAGAGGATAACTAACCTATATGGCAATAGCGATCTATGCTCGATAGATGCTGTTGTCCTAATTAACAGTCTATCATTTGGTTATGAATAAATTTAAGGACTAATCAATAAATCCTTTCTTTATCAAAACTAAATAGTCATAAAAATTTCATCATAATAATAGAGTTCATTAAAAGATGTAAACTTATGATAAAAAAGATGCCAAAATATTTTTATTGATTAATAAATTAATTATAATTATAAAATAGCTCAATCATCAACAGGCTGACAATTGGCTTTGCCACATAATTTTCAATAATATGTACTAGTGCAACCCTAATGTATGGCTCAATTTTTTTAGATTTTTTTAAAATTATTTTTTATATTTTTTAAATTTTTTAATTTTTTTAATTATTTTATTTATTTATTTATTATTCTTAATTTTACTTAATTATTATTAATAATTTTTTATTTAGTTTAATTTAATTTTTATTTTATTTTATTTTATTTTTAAAGGAGAAAGAGGAAGAAAGAAAGAAGAGTTCTAAAGAAGAGGTCCTAAGGAGTTCTTAACTAAGAGAGAAGAGAATTAAGTTTAATTAGATTTGATATTGGGTAGCAATCAAGTTGGTCAATCAATCTTATCTAAGGATTATCCTAGATCTTGAGGAAACTAGATCTAGGATTTCATGGATAGATCTTGATTTTTTTTCAAAATCATTCAACGAAAAACTTAAATAAATCAAATATTTATTTAAATAAATATGTAAACACCTAGATCTTAGATCTATTACATGATCAAGGCATGATATTAAATTAAAAATTAAAATCAAACAAGAAAGAAAAGGTTGATCAAATTAATCTGGATCTATACTACATCAAATGCAGGTATGAAGTTAATAGATCAGATCTATTACCTGAGCAAGTTAGACGTTCTAACTTGCTAATCCAGACTTGAGGATGAAGTCATGAGCCGCACACATGTCTAGCCTCTAGGTGTTATCCATATGAGCACACGAACATGATTAGAGATCCTGATGCAAGAAATTAGCATAGTATGCTAGCACTATACTGATCTCTCTTCGATAGTTGATCTGATGCTTTCTTCTTTGAATCTTGGATACTCCAAAATATCTGAAGAAAAGAGAAAGATTTGTGATGCTGAGACAACTGTCAAAAGCTCATAAAAAGGAAGGAAGAAATCTTGAATAAAAACATTAGAAGAAGACCCTCTTCTTCTTCTTTGTTCTTTTTCTAGACACCCTGATTTGTGTTTTCAATATCTCCACGACCTAGATGAACTTTTCTCTGATTTATCTACACTAAAGAGCCTCTCAAATGTTTGCAATCTATAAAAATTTTAGCCAAAAATTCTTTTTAAATAAAGAGATATGCAGAGTCCAATTTAGGTCAAAAATCTAGACTAGGAAGGACCAAATAAGGGAAGTTGTTGGGGCACCCAACTCTTGGTCGCCCCCACCTTTTTCTCTGCCATGGACTAGCAAGGGGGGCACACAAAAAAATATCCTCTTTTACCATGAAAATCAAAGAAAATAAGGAAGGATGGGTTGGCACACTTATCGGAAGAGTTTTGGTTAACAAGGATTCTATGTCATAGAATCCTTAAGCAAAACTAATTTTCCTTTTGACTTGGTCTTCCAACAAACTTCCATATGAGAAAAAGGAAGAGAGAAGGGAGGCATGAGAAACCTTGGTGTGGAGATTATTCACGTAAAAATACAAAGAGAAAAGGATGGGGCGTGAGGATTAGGTGGCACAAGGAATAGGGAGTCCTAGTCACATTAGGACCCCTATTTTGACTTAGTCAAACAAGGTCTTTTAACCAAATAAAAATAAGAGTAAACCAACCTAATTAAATAAGACCCTAACCCATTTAAAAATTTAATTAAATTAGATTAAATTAGATTTAATTTTTATTAGATATGTGTGTCCTAGAAGCCAGATTGGCTGACACTTATAATACACTTCTAAGGATAAAATTATAATTTTAATTATAAAAAATAAAATAAATTATTTTCTATCACAGTGTGTATTTGAAAGTGTTTGTGATATATCCCTTGAGTTAATAGTAATGCTAGTTCATATTTTTAAGAGTTAAAAATTTAAGATATGAATTTTCATTATTAACTCATAAAATGCTCCCGATCGTAGGATTATCATAAGGATGGTGATTGATCTGGAAGGTTGGTGTACGATCACTTCTTTTGGATAGATGAGTCTTAAGTCTATGGTGTAGAGACATCGAAGTGAGAGTATAGGTACTCGTTAGAGAACGAGGGCACTGAGCGTGACCATCTTGAATAGTCATGAGGAAGTCTACCTTCTCGTTGATGACTGGCTCGAAGCTACAGTAGTGTGTCTGGTTCTTTGATCTGAGGTGCATCGATAGTTCATTTTGAGGGTGTAATAGTTTGACTATACTATAACTCGATCTCCTAGCCATTCGAAATACTGAGGTGTATGTTGGCTATAGCATGTTCATTGTAGAAATTGGATTACACCAATAGAAGATATATCTACCTCAATAGATGAAGAGCAGCCCTATGATGATCATGAGAATCAAGTCCATAAGCCCATGGCCATGGTAGAGTGAAATAATAGAAAGAGTTTCTATTAGGGTTTTCACAATGAACTTGAATCGAATGATTAATTCATGTGATGAAAATTAGGATTTGATGAGATCACCTTAACCCTAATCCAATCGAGGCTCAAGATAGAGGAACTTAATCGCACAGGTAACTACACCGAGAGGTTCGCTTTCAGTTCTGATGGGTTGCCATCGTTTGCTGCTAGGTGTCACTGGTAGATTTTGGGAGCAATTAGATTGATTTGGATGATCGATCGTGCTAGTTGTCTGAATTAGAAAAATTCTGATCCATCGAAAGGTGTTTCGATGATGTCGATAATAGAGATCATAACATATCCCATTACCATACGGAACTAAACCTAACTGGATCACACAAACAAGAGTTTGGATGTGGATATCATCAATTGGATTAACCAAGTTCAATTGATTTGAAAATGATTCAATTAGGTTCAAGAAAATTGTGCTAGCACACGATTAAGCCTAATGTTCTTCTTTAAGAATCATTAAAGTTTATCTCGACTGAGCCAAATATGTTTGGACTCCCTTAGGATCCTTTACTTAGTCTGACTGAAGCTTGTCTAGGTTAGAAAAGGATAGTCTTAATTTATGAGACAAATTTGAGACAACACCTATCAATTTTCATCACCTGATAAATCTTATCATCGGATATTGGTCAAATGTTGACCCTGGACACTTGGACATCTGCCCATGTGTCATGCACCCATAGGAGAGTACCTGAGGACTTGTCCCCCTACTAAAAAGTAGATAGAAAGAGGGTGCATGCCTAGGGAGGTGTGCACCCCATGAGGATAAAAGATGGAGTCCCATATAGATGGGACTCCAGGTTGCTTCAGGGGATTAAAATGTGTGGCACCAAGAAGTCTTGTTTGACCCAATCTTGGTGCCACCTAAGGAGAGTTTTGAGGGTCTCTCATCTAATTGGATCAAATGATGTCATGCCACCAATCAAATTTAGATCTGATTGCATAAAGGGCCATGATTGGCCAGGATGATGTGGCATTGGATGGCGCAATAGGGTCTATATAAATCCTGTCTGCGCCTAGAATTCAATTCTTCTACCTTTAGCCCATGCCACATAGCCCCTCTGCCTCCTTCTTCATGCCACCCTCTGATCCTCTCTCCTCTCCATGCCCAAGGGTATTTTGGCATGAACAAGGAGCAATCCAAGCAAGTGACAGGCCCAAGGAAAAGAAGAAGGCAGCACTACTACAAGAGACAACGGCTGTTCTTCAAAAGCAGTTTCAAAGACCTTCAAGATCAGATCTAGATCTAATTTTTAAAGCATTGATTGAGAAGAAAATCTTTAGATCCTACCTGAGTGGATACTGATAGAGGCCAGGCACTTGCGTGGCTATATCCAGAACATCAGGCAAACATCGGGATCATCATAGGATAATTGGATTACCCAAAATAAAGGTATAATTAAATTAGATTTAATTTTTATTTTTATTTTTATTAGAGATTAATAAGATTAGATTTGAGAAGTCTCAGCTCTAATTAGGATCTTAAAGAAAAAATTTTTAAATATACCTTCTGATCCAATCAGATCTAAACGAATCTGATTCGAAAAATAGATTTTTTCCTTCAACTGGTATCAAAATCAGGTTCCATAATTGATTAGATCTGATTTTAATTTATTTTTGATCTAATAATTAGATGATTGTAGATATCATATTCGATGTGATTAGATCTAAAATTAAAATATTAAAAATTAAATAATCTAGATCTAAGATGTATGAGATGCATGACTAGACTAGGAATAGAATTATTCAATGTATAGTCTAGCATGATCATAATTTTAATTTAATTAATTATAATTTTTATATCTATTTATTTATTATTTTTTGATATTATAAATATTATAATTAAATCTAAAAAATAAAAAATAAATTTATTTAATTTTTTTATATGAGAAATGATAGATGCATGTTTAGACTAGTTGTAGAATAGTTCTACAAAATTATCTAAAATAAATTTTAATTTGATATGATCAAATTTAAATCTTATATTTTAAATATTTATGAGATAATTTAGATCTAATAACATGCATTATATGATACATGAGATGTATGCAAAATATGTTTTTAGTTAGATTAATTTTTATATATGTGATATATGATGTAGATCTAACTAGTTTTGTAGATTTATCGTATTTTTGATTAAGGCATTCCCCTTGGCCGTCCGATCATCAGAATAAACTAAGATTCAAAGGCCCTCTCCTTCCATTCGATAGGGTGTTATTATGGTGTGTATGTGTGCTGCGCGTTTAACCTTAATCAGAAATGAAAACTTATTTTCTGCAAAACCCTAGATCCTGAAACCCTAGAATTTTATATACATGTTTTGTTTATGAATCGAGAATTAGGATTATGAAATATATTAGATCTAAAATTAAGAATTTTTAAATCTAAGACATATTCATAAAATTAGATTCGAACTTAGGTAGCTTAATTAGGTCTAGCAGTTGATCAAACCGAATCAAGAGTTGGTTAGCTAGGATCAAGAGTACTTAAATTGACCAGCCTAATAGGATTAAGTCTGGATCAAGGTCGAGTCAAATGAGTGATCGATCAAGTTAAGACCTAATTAGGCTTAGTGGTTAGAGTCTGGATTGTAGTCTAATCCGATTGGTTCTGGCTCAATAATTTGGCATCTAAGGTAAGTTTGGTAGATACGACCGACTCATTTTTAATTGAAAGCTACTTGACTTGAATGTATTCTTGTCAAGTTAATGGCATATCCCTTCCATCGATCTCACTTACTTGGCCATATTTGTCGGCCTAGTTCTGATCTAAGGTGGCTAACAATACGAGCTAACCCATGCCACTAGGTTAGTCATAATGGTTATGGCTATGTCAAGTCAAGTTTTAAGAGACCTAAATCAAATCTTCCTAAGAAAAGATTAAGTCTAAGATCTTCCACCATTATAGATGTGCGGGCCCTTTTCAGGGTGATTGTTCTTGGCTAGTCACATTGGTTCAGTTGCATCGAGAAGACGCAACCATGTCTATTAGGCATTGGATGCTATGGGCTGGAGGATGGATTGGGCTCAATATTTTTGATACGGTGAGGACCCAATTAGAAATCCAATCTATGCAAATGGTGGGTCTGACTTAACTAAAAAATGGATCAATATTTCAGGCATGGTGAGATTCGTAAATTAGAGACCAAGTCTGGGTGCACCATGATTAGAGAATCATTGGATAAGAGTTCTTCACTCATTGGCTAACCCATCATCAATAATTGTTAGGTGAGGTGATAAGTCAGTTGGTGGGACTACACCACCCACTAGAAATTAGTAATCATGGAGATTTTCGCATCTCTACAGAGAAAGTATAGGGATTCGAAAAAATAGTGGGAGCTAATTTGTTTAAAAATCAAACTCTTAAATAAATTAGTCAAGTCTTAATTACAAAATCTAACTAGAAATTTTGACTCTCTATAGAAAAAAAAATACCTGCATCCAACCTACTAGCCTGTATCCTGAACACCCATAGACTAACTAGACCCAATTACAAGGATTGGCTCCAAAACTTCAAAATTATTATGGGTTCTAAGAAGTTGACTCATGTATTGGACCAGGATCTCCCCACCTTACCAGCTCGTTCGTTTGCTAAACAAAGAGCATCTTTTGAAAAATAAATGGATGAAGATAATAAGGCTAGATACTATATATTGGGCTCGATGTCTGATGAGCTTTAGCGCCAATATGAAGATATCAAGACTGCCCACCAAATGTTGGCTCACCTGTAAGAGTTGTTTGGTGAATAGTGTTGCGCAACCAAATATCAGATCACTAAATGACTATTTAAGGCTAAAATGCATGATGGACAGTCAGTCCAAGATCATTGTCTGATGATGATCAAGGTCTTGAAAGAGTTTGAGAAGCTCGGAGTGAAGTTAGACCAGGGTCTATAGAATGATAAAATTCTGCAATCCTTGACTAATGCATATAGGCAGTTCGTCATAAACTGTCATATACATAAACTTCAGAATACTCTAGCCGAGCTTATGAATATGCTGGTTACTGCTGAGCTTTCTATGAAAGGTTCTAAAGACTCAGTACTTGCTATGGAATGAACTTTTTCCAAGAGAGTTTTTTGGAAAGAAGAAGAAGTCTATGAAAAAATAGAAGGTGGAAGGTGGAAAGAAAAAAAAGACAGAGCTGAAGAAGAAAGTCGCTGACAAAGGAAAGTATTTTCATTGTAATACTGACGCCCATTGAAAATAGAACTATCCTATATACCTGGCCGTCCTAAAGAATAAGAAGGAGATAGGTCCTTCTTGAGGTATGCTCGTTATTGAATCTAACCTTACAGTTTCTTCTACATCCAGTTGGATGCTTGACATTAGTTCTAGTGCTCATTTATGTACTTCCATGGAGGATCTTGAGGATGGCAGGAGGTTGAGGGATGGTGAGATGATCCTCTACATCGAAAATGGAGCAAGGATTGCTACTGTGGTCATGGGAACCTATCCTCTTCGACTACCGTCTGGCTTTGATTTAGTACCTAGGGATTGTTATTATGTGCCTGTTGCAAGCAAGAATTTGATTTTTGTTTCATGTTTAGCATAAGAAGGCTATGTAATTAGTTTTCTTAAGGATCATTGTAATATTCTTTATGAAAAAAATAAAATTATAAGTAGTTTTCTTATTAACGGTCTCTACCTGTTACATATTGATGTATCTATCTTTAATATTGAGCAAAATATGAATGCCATAAGATTAAAACAACCCAAGGATAGTCCAAACGATAGGTATCTATGGCACCTAAGGCTAGGTCATATAGCAGAAGATAGGTTAACAAATTAGAGAAAATCGGACTATTGAGTCAGTTGACATTCGAGTCATATCCAATTTATAATTCATGTCTTCATTGCAAAATTACTAAGCTTCCTTTTGTAAGACATGGGGAAAGGGCCACAGAACTACTTGCCCTAGTACATACTGAGGTGTGCGGCCCATTTGATGTACTGGCTAGAGGCAACTTTGACTACTTCATAACCTTTACCGATGATTAATCTCGGTGTGGATATGTGTATCTTATGACACACAAGTCTGAAGCCTTTGAAAAGTTTAAGAAATTTAGACATAAAGTTGAAAAGAAAGTTAGAAAACTCATTAAGATTCTTCGATCAGATCGAGCAGGTGAATACCTTAGTAAAAAATTTCTGAACTATCTCAAGCAAAATGGTATAGTTTCTTAATGGACTCCATCTGAAACACCTTAACTCAATGGAGTTTCAGAATGGAGAAATCAGACCCTATTAGATATGGTCCGATCTATGATGAGCTTCACAGACCTCTTAGATTTTCTATGGAGACATAGTCTGTTAACTGCTATATATTTACTGAATAAGGTTTCCTCTAAAATTGTTCCTACCATACTGTATGAGATATGGCATGCTAAGAAACCAAGTCCGAGTCATCTCAAAATTTGAGGATGTCTGGCTCATGTCAAAAGACAACAAGTGGACAAGTTAGACTATAGATCCTTTAGAGCTCTATTCATAGGATATCCTAAAGAGTCATTAGGATATTATTTCTACATTCCAAAAGGCCATAATGTGATTGTGAGTCAGCATGCCATCTTTCCTGAAAAATAGTTCCTTCAAGATGGTGGCATTGGAAAGCAGATTAAGCTCGAGGAAAAAATCTCATAAGAGCAATGAGCTAAGGATCCTATGGAACCAAATCAGGTTAAGCCAATACAATCACTACCTCCTCTACCTTATAGATCGAAAAAGATTTTTCATCCTCCTGAGAGATACCTAGGTACTATTTCAGAGAAAGTAGAGAAAATGTTCCTCATAGGTAATGGGATTCATGGTGATGATCTCAAAACTTATGACGAGGTGATATCAGATATCGACTCTGAGAAGTGGTTAGAGGCAATGAAGCTAGAAATTGACTCGATGGACTCAAACCAAGTCTGGATCTTGGTAGATTCATCAGAAGGTATAATACCTATTGGGTGTAAATGGATCTACAAGAGAATGATTGGTGTAGATGGAAATGTGGAGACATTCAAAGCTAAATTAGTGGCGAAAGGGTATAGTCAGCACGAAGGAATTGACTATCAGGATACATTTTCGCTAGTAGCCATGCTAAAATCCATCCATACATTGCTTGCTATTGCAGTCTATTTCGATTATGAAATATGACAAATGGACATGAAAATGGCGTTCTTAAATAGATACCTTGAGGAAGATATCTATATGAAATAGCCAATAGGTTTCACATCCAGTGATGTTGATCATAAAGTATGCAAGCTGCAAAGGTCCATATATGGACTTAAGCAAGCATCTTGGAGCTGAAATACTCATTTTAATGATGTAATCAAATTATTTGGTTTCATCAAGAATGAGGAGGAACCACGTTTTTCAAAAAGATCAATGGATGCACTATTATCTTTCTGGTACCATACGTGGATGATATCCTCCTTATTGGAAATGATATTTTCATGTTGACCATAGTTAAAATGTGGTTATCTAAAGAATTCTCCACGAAATACCTAGGAGAAATATTCTTTATTCTAGAAATTAAGATCTATAGAGATAGACCAAATTGGATGCTAGGACTTTCACAGAAGATGTACATAGAGGAAGTGATAAAGAAGTTTAGCATGAAAAACTCCAAGAGGGGATTGGTACCCTTCAGACATGGCATTCATCTCTCCAAGAAAATGTGTCCCAACACACCTAAGGAGACTGAATGCATGAGCAAGATCCCTTATGCTTCAGCAATAGGGAGCCTTATGTATGCCATGTTATGTACACGACCTGATATAGCCCATGTTGTGAGTGTCATGAGCAGATATCAGTCGAATCCAAATAAAGAACACTGGAGTTCTATGAAATGTATTCTTAAGTACTTGAGAAGAACTAAGGATATGATGTTGATTTTTGGTAATGGAGAACTATAAGTTCAGGGGTATACAGACTTAGATTTTATATCCGATCTAGATGATCGAAAGTCGACATCTGAAAGTCTGTTTGTATGTAATGGTGGTGCTATTAGTTGGAAGAGTTTCAAGCAGATAGTGATAGCAGATTCCACCATGGAAGTAGAGTACATCACTATGTCAGAAGCTACGAAGGAGGCATTCTGGTATAAGAAGTTCATCGTAGAGATTGGAGGGATGCCATCGGATGCAATTCTTCTATACTGCGACAATAATGGCACTATAGCCCTTGCTAAGGAGCTGAGGTCTCACTAGAAATCCGAGCACATCGAGCGGCGATACCACCTCATTCACAATTATCTTGAGAAAGGTTACGTCGAGGTCAAGAGAGTCGACTCCACAGATAATACGGCAGATCCACTTACAAAACCATTGGGCCAGCAAAAGATCGAAGCCCATCTTGAGAAGATGGGACTTAGATTTCTAGCCAATTGGCTTTAGGTCATGTGGGAGTTTGTTAGATATATGTGCCCTAGAAGTCAGATTGGCTGACACTTGTAATACACTTCTAAGGGCAAAATTATAATTTTAAGTATAAATAATAAGATGGGTTATTTTCTATCATAGTGTATATTTCAAAGTATCTATGATACATCTCTTGAGTTAATAGTAATGATAGTTCATATTTTCAAGAATTGAAAATTTAAGACTTGAATTTTCATTATTAACTCATAAAATGCTCCCGACAGTAGGATCATCATGATGATGGTGATTGATCCGAAAGGTTGGTGTACGATTGCTTCTTTTGGATAGATGAGTCTTAAGTCTATGGTGTAAAGACACCGGAGTGAGAGTACAGATACTCGTTAGAGAATGAGGGCACTGAGCATGACCACCTCGAGCAGTCATGAGGAAGTCTACCTTTTCAACGATGACTGGCTCGAAGCTGCAGTAGTACATCTGGTTCTTTGATTTTAGGTGCATCGGTAGTTTACCGTGAGGGTGTTATAGTTTGACTACACCATAACTCGATCTCTTAGCCATTCAGAATCTTGAGGTGTATGTTGGCTATAGCATGTTCATTATAGGAATTAGATTGCACCAATAGAAGATCTATCTACCTTGGTAGATGAGGAGCAGCCCAATGATGATCATGAGAATCAAGTCCATAAGCCCATGGCCATGGTAGAGTGAAATAATAGAAAGAGTTTCTATTAGGGATTTCAAATTGGACTTGAATCGAACGATTAATTCATATGACAAAAATTTGGATTTGATGAGATCACCTTAACCCTAATCCGGTCGGGGCTCAAGATAGAGAAACTTAATCACATAGGTAACTGCATCGAGAGGTTGGCTTTCAGTTCTGATGGGTTGCCATCATATGCTGCTAGGTGTCATTGGTGGATTTTGAGAGCAATTAGAATGATTTGAATAATTGATCATACTAGTTGTCTGAATCAGAAAAGTTCTGATCCATCGGAAGGTATTTCGATGATGTCGATAATAGAGATCACATCATATCCCATTACCTAGATCACACAAATAAGAGTTTAGATCCGGATATCATCAATTAGATTAATCCATTTTAATTGATTTGAATAACATTCAATTAGGTTCTAGAAAATTGTGCAAACACACGATTGAGCCTAATGTTCTCCTTTAACAATCATTAAAGCTTGTCTCGACTGAGCCAAATGTGTTTGTGCTCACTCAAGAACTTTTATATGGTCTGACTGGAGCTTGTCCAAGTCAGAAAAGGATTATTTTAATTTATAAGATAAATTTGAGACAACACCTGCCATTTTCCATCACCTGCTAAATCTTGTCTTTGGACATTGGTCAAATATTGACCCTTGACACATAGACGTATGCCCATGTGTCATGCACTCATAGGAGAGTACCTAGGGACTTGTCCTCCTGCTAAAAAGCAAACAGAAAGGGGGTGCATGCCTAGGGAGGCATGCGCCCCATGAGGATAAAAGATGGAGTCCCATACAGATGGGACTCCAGGTTGCTTCAGGTGATTAAACTGTATGGCGCCAAGAAGTCTTGTTTGACTCAGTCTTGGCACCACCTAAGGAGAGTTTTGAGGGTCTCTCATATAATTAGATCAAATGATGTTATCCCACCAATCAGATTTAGATCTAATTGTATAAAGGGCTATGATTGGCCAAGATGATGTAGCATTGCATGGTGCAGAAGGGTCTATATAAATCCTATCTATGCCTAGAATTCAATTCTTCTACCTTTAGCCCATGGCACATAGCCCCTCTCCCTCCTCCATGCCATCCTCTAGTCCTCTCTTTCCTCTCCATGCCCAAGGGCTTTTGGGCATGAACAAGGTGTGATCCAAGCAAGTGAAAGATGCTAGGAAAGGAAGAAGGCAGCACAAGTGCAAGAGACAATGGCTGTTCTTCAAAAGCAGTTTTGAAGACCTTTAAGATCAGATCTAGATCTGATTTTTGGAGGATAGATTGAGAAGAAAACGATCTTCAGATCCTGCCTGAGTGGATACCAGAAGAGGCCAAGCACTTGCATGGCTACATCCATAACCTCAAGCAAACATCGGGATCATCACAGATAATTGGATTATCCAAAACAAAGGTATAATTAAATTAGATTTAATTTTTATTTTTATTTTTATTATCTGATCAATAAGATTAGATCTGAGGAGTCTCGAATCTGATTAAGATCTTAGAGAAAATTTTTTTAAAATATCCCTCCTGATCCAATCAGATCTGAACGAATCTGACCCAAAAAATAGATTTTTTTCTTCAATTTTAATTTAATTTTTTAATCAAATTAGAAAATTGGATTGACCCGAGTCCTAATTATACTAGGACTAGTTCTTCCTTGTATTTGACTGATCCAATAAGCCAATTGAACTTGATTCAATCAAGCTCAAACCAAATTTAGTTAAATCATATTTAATTAAATTTAATCTCAAACTTTTGGCTTAATCAAATTAAGCCAATTAGCAATCAAATTGCTAATCGATCCTTCTGTGACACTTGCACTAGGTTAAACACCAATCGTATTGATTATTTAACCTCAAAATGATTCTAAATCACTGATCAACCATCTGATCGGAATGTGAACTCTAATGTATGTGACCTCATAGGTCTGAATCTAAGTCAGTAGCACAGAAATAAATTTCTGTACCAATTGAAGTGACCATCTAGCAATGATATCTGATGATCGGATAGGTCGAAAGGTGTAGAACACCATCCTTAGAATCCATGCGAATATAGTTTCCATATAATTCATCCTCTTGACCATAATGCTCGTAGAAAACCTCAAAGTTCAACTATCAACTCTGATCAGGTTGTCCACATTGTATTTTAAAATATCAAATCCATCCGATGGATTATCCTGGCCAAGATTTTGCTATATTAAAATACAGTGATATATTCTTTTCCAACACTTGGAGTGGTCAATTCTATCTTAATCACACTCTGACTTCATAAGTACTTGATTGTGCCTAGAAGCCTTCCATTGTTGAATTAGAAATTTAGTTAGTCCGATACCAAAGCACAGTGTGTTGCTTGCAAGTCACTGAGGTGATCTTAGGTCTAAGGAATACTTATAATTATATCCCATCAGAGATATTCTCGATAGCAGAATGCTCTAGAGTTGGTCAAATTCAATGATGATATACCCATACATCTCACCTATATGCCATACCAGTATCACCATACTCCTTAGTTAAGAGGATAACCAACCTATATGGCATATAGTGACCTATGCTCGATAGATGTTGTCGTTCTAATTAACAGTCTATCATTTGATCGTGAACAAATTTAAGGACTAATCGATAAATTCTCTCTTTACCAAAACCAAATAGTCCTAAGAACTTCATCACAATAATGGAGTTCATTAAAAGATATAAATTTATGATGAAAAAAGATGCTAAAATATTTTTTATTAATTAATAAATTAATTATAATATCTCAATTATCAATAGGCTGATGATTGGCTTTGGAACATAGTTTCCAACAACTCTCACTTATCCTAAAGCCACTCAGCATAGTATCTAATATCCATCTTTGACTTATGGTTGTCGAACTTCTTGATTGCCAGGGCTTTAGTGAAGGGGTCGGCTAGGTTTTCCTTTTCATCGATCTTCTGAAGGTCAACGTCACCATGATCCACGATCTCATAGATTAAATGAAAGTAGCACAGAATGTGCTTTGTCCACTAGTTTGCCTTCGATTTCTTTACTTAAGCTATGGCGCCATTGCTATCGTAGTAGAGCAGGACTGGACCATCAAGAAAGGGTGCTACTCTGAGCTTGATGATGAACTTTCTTAGTCACACAGCTTTTTTTGCTATATCTGATGCTATCATATACTCTGCTTTGCAAACAGAATTAGCCACTATATGCTACTTGAAACTTTTCGAGCAGATGGCTCCACCATTTAGACTAAAGATATACCCCGACAAACATTTACTATCATCATGGTCAGATTGAAAGCTGAAGTTTGTAAATTCCACAAGCTTCAGATCTGACTCACCATAAACCAACCATTGGTCCTTAGTATTTCTCAAATACTTAAGGATGATTTTAACCACCTTCTAGTAATTTTTTTCAGGATCAAACTGGTATCTACTCACTACTCCTAGTGAGTATGCCACGTCTGGTCTTGTACATGTCATTGCATACATAATAAACTCCACTACTGAAGCATATGAAATTCTACTCATATGCTTTCTTTCTTTAGGAGTTGTCCGACAATCCTTCTTAGAGAGAGAAATTTCTTGGCCTATCAAAAGATAGTCCTTTTTAGAATTCTCCATGCTGAACCTTTTCAGCACAATTTCTATGTACGTGGACTGGGATATACCAAGCATCCTTTTAGATCTATCCCTATGGATCTTCATCCCTAGGATGTAGGATGCTTCACTCAAGTCCTTCATGGAGAACTATGATAATAGCCAAACTTTTATTCCTTGTAGTGTAGGGATGTCATTTTTGATTAAGAGAATGTCATCCACGTACAGAATTAGGAATACCACTGCTGGACCATTTGCCCATTTGTAAATGCAGGATTCTTCTCTGTTCATAACGAGGTCATATATTTTGATCACTTTATCAAAATGCATGTTCTAACTCCGAGATGCTTGCTTTAATCCATAAATGGATCTCTGAAGCCTGCACACCTTGAACTCATCTGTGGATGTAAACCCCTCAAGTTGTATCATATACACCTCTTCGATTAGCTCTCCAGTTAGGAAAGCCATCTTCACATCCATCTGCCAGATCTCATAGTCCAGATGGGTAGCTATTGCAAGCATTATCTGAATGAATTTGAGCATTGCCATTGGGGAGAATGCCTCATCATAGTCAATACCATAATGTTGATGATACCTCTTAGCAAACAAACGAACTTTATAGGTCTCTAGCTTTCCATCTGCACCTCTTTTCCTTTTGAATATTCATTTACACCCAATGGATTTTGTAGGTGGTGTGGTGCTCCCAAGCCTTGGGAGGCCACGGATGGAGCCTGTGTTAGGGCTTCGAGGAGGCTAGGATAGTTGTGGTCCTAGGGCTAGGATAGGAGTTATCCTAGGATGGAGGTGACATGTAGCTCTTCAGGGGCTTGAGGTTTAGGTATTGAGGGCCTCAAGGGGCTTGGATGGTGCTACGGAGACCTAGGACACAAGATAGAGCAAAGAACCAAAGTCGGAGCTTGAAGACTATAGAAAAAGAATTTCTTATAGGTTAGCCAGTGATAGAAATGCGATGTTATTATTAAGACATCGTGTTTATCAGTTTAAATCTAACTTTTTTAAATTAAAAGTTATGAAGAGAGTAGTGAGTTGAGTCGAATCCACAAAGAGGCAATGATTTAATTCTAAAATCTTTGATTTTATTCTTATAAAAGAAAAGAAAATTTTTTTTTTGAAAAAATAATTAATGTGAAAAATAGATTTATAAATAAAAGTAGAATTTAAAATGTGCAAAAATAAACTTGGAACTAAGATCTATTATTTAGATCTTAGCGGCTACTTGCAATTAAAGAGCAATAAAGAATAATTAATTTAAAGAGTTAGAATTGAAAAGAGCAACAAAGCTTTCTTTATTAAAATTAAAACTCAAATGTAGAATTTAAATATAAGAAATTAAAGAAAAGAAAAGAGAGAAAAAAACTAGAAGGAGATCGTAGATCAGCGTAGGCATGGAGATGGTGTAGAAGACTGGCTTTTCTTCTTAGTACTGTTACTTTGAAGCAACCTTCAACCCTGAGCATGGCTTCCCTCTCACCAAATCTATTGATTTTTGGAGGCATGGGGTCCTTTTTATAGAGCTAGGGGGCTGGAGAGTTTTCTTCTAGGCAATGTAGGACTAAGGGGCTTTTTGATCATCAAAATATGGAGAAATCTAAGTAAAAATTAGATTAAAAAGAGTCCTAAATGAATTCTATTGCTCTAGATAAAATCTGACCATTGATAGGAATCTAATGGACTAAAAATCATCAAAATTGGATGTGTATCAGCCCAGATCAGATTGGATTAAATTCTAGCCGTCCGATTGCATATTGATGGAGAAAATCTGGTCGCTGATCATGCATCTGGAGTCCTAATCATCGTCGGGATCTTTCTCCACCATCTGATCTTGATTGCAAGCTACCAAAGCCATTCGATCGTGCCTTTACTATTTCCATGGACCGCATGGACTAAGCATTCCAAAGATCGCAAGCAATCAACGCTCTTGTTGCCCAGTGAAAAGACCAAAATGCCCGATGAGCCATGATAGATTTTTTGTGAACCCTTTAAGGATCTAGGTCTACCACATGTCGCTCTATGATCACTATCTTCTGCTGAGCTGGCGGTCTATGCCTAGATCGTGGATCGGCTAACAGCTTCTGCGACTGACTCGGCTTGGCTGGCTGGCTTAGCATGCTGGCTTCATCAGCTTGGCTCGGTGCATTTAGACATGCTGACTGATATGGCACGATGGCTTAAGCCGACTGAGCCATTTTTTTATTTAATTTTTATTTATTTTATTTCTTTAGAAATTCATATCTTTTTTGTTTTAGCTCCATTTTGCATGAAATTTATTTCGTTGTGATAAAAAAAATAAGCACTTTCTATTGATAATAAAATTTATTTTTTTAATTTTTATTATTTTTTAAATTATTTTTTAATTAATAAAAATAATAATTTCTTAAAAAATATATATATATATTGATTATTAATTCTTAAAAATTAATATAAATTAATTAATAAATTAATATTTTTATTGATAAATTTATGATGCTTATCACATCCCCAAAGTCAAGCTTTGCTCATCCTCGAGTAAAGAAAGAATTTAGATTAATTCCCATGTTTCATTGAGATCCTCCTTCACAAGAATAGGTCTAGGATTTAAGATCAAAAGTTTAGACAATATTACTAACTAAGTATTGAATTTTAGAAGCAAATTTTATGATAGGTTAATCAAAAATTTTTTTAGAGTTCATCTAAAGATTTTCAACACTTGGTTTCGTGAATACTAAGTATTTGGGTGTTAATTCAAAGGACAAATGAATCTTCTTTTATCACCTATTTTGATTGATTTTTTATATACTCCCAAGTTAAGTGCATGAATTAAGGTAGCTTTCATACTACTTTTTTATTTTTTTAAAAAATTGTGCTGAGCATCCTGGCCTTTCCTTCACCATTTGATGTGAACTTCTACACTTGACTTAGGTGCAGAGTTTTAGTTTGGGGCAATCCATATATACTCTGTATTTTGCACTTTTTATTTAGGCTGGTAGCTCTTTCCTTAAATTCAAATTTTTTTAATTGAGGTATATATAAACCATCAATTTTTAGTGATAATTGAATCCTCAATTAGCCTTATAATCAACACCTACTTTGCTTCATTAGTGTGCATGTGCAATTAGAAGTGCTGTTAGCCTTTAAATGACCTAAATAGGATGCTAATGGTCTGACCAAGTAATCTGCTTCTTAACTCACTACCATTATTAGTAAATACTTTCTAACTTTATTACTTTTTCTAGTTTATTTTATTTAAGATTCTCTTTTCTGAAATATGGTTTATCCAAAAAAAAATTTAAAATAGTTTTAAAATTTAATTTTTTTTATTTATATATATATTATAATTTTTTATTTTTTTTTATTTTTTTAATTTTTATTTTTATTATTTATTATTTATTTTTTTATTTTTAATATTATTATTTTTTTTTTTAATTTCTTTTTCTTATCCTCTAACTTTAATTGACATTGTCCTCAATGGGGAGGGAGAGCAAATAGAAGGGTGCAAATTATGTTTATTCATTTAGCATGGGTCTTGAAGCTTTTGATCCTTCTCTAGCTTAGCTTAAAAGAAAAATAAATTAAAAAAAATAAATTAGATTCAAAGAATATTGGGTTGCCTTCCAATAAGCACTATGTTTAAAGTCTTCAGCCAGACTAAATAGTGATAATTGACTAATCGAGATATGTTAGTTCATAAAGAACCATGGCTTCCTCCATAGATTCTGTAGGTAATTCCAAGAATGGTTTCAATCGTTGACCATTAACTTTAGAAACAACACCATTGCTTAGATTTTCAATTTCTACAGCCGCGTATGGGAAAACTTTTTTAACAAAGAAAGAATCTGTCCATCTAGACCTAAGCTTTCCAGAAAAAAGATGTAACCTTGAATTATACAAAAAAAACTTTTTGTCCAGGATTGAAAGATTTTCTATGAATTGCTTGATCATGAAATACTTTCATCCATTCCTTGTATACCTTGGCATTCTCGTAAGCTTCATTTCTCAGTTCTTCTAATTCATTGATTTGAAACTTCCTATGATTTTTGGCTACGTTTAGGTCCATATTTAATTTCTTTATTATCCACATGGCTTTATATTCTAACTCAACAAGCAAGTGATAAGGTTTTTCAAACACAATCCTATAACAAGACATTCTTAGGTTGGTTTTGTAGGCAGTGCGGTAGGCCCAAAGTGCATCAATTAATTTCATAGACCAATCCTTCCTATTGGCATTAACAGTTTTCTCCAAGATTTGTTTGATTTGTCTATTTGACACTTCAACTTACCCACTAGTCTGAGGATGATATGGTATGGCTAATTTGTGGGTAACATTATATTTCTTCATTAATGCGGTAAAGGGTTGATTGCAAAAATGTGTTCTCTGATCACTAATGATTGCTCTAGGAGTACCAAAGCGAAAGAGAATATTTTTCTTCAGAAATTTAATGACCACTTTGCTATCATTGGACTTACATGGAATAACTTCTACCCACTTGGAAACATAATCAATAGCCACTAAAATATACTCATTTTCGAAGGAATTCGAAAATGGTCCCATAAAATCAATTTCCCAAACATCAAAAATTTCAACTACCAAGATTGGATTGAGTGGCATCATATCTCTTTTTGTAATCCGACCCATTTGTTGGCATCGATCACAACTTTTACAGTACACATGTGCATCCTTAAATAAATTAGGCCAATAAAATCCACGTTGAAGTACTTTAGCAGCAGTCTTCTTGAATGCAAAATGACCACCACATGCTTGGTCATGATAAAATGATAGAATATTTTTAACCTCATTATTAGGAACACACCTACTAATAATCTGATTAGAACACTGTTTAAACAAATATGGATCATCCCAAATGAAATACTTTACTTGAGAAAAGAATTTGTGTTTATCCTGACTAGTCCAATGAGAAGGCACTTTACCAATGGCTAAATAATTCACAATATCTGCATACCATGGTTCAATGGACACTGACATAAGTTGTTCATCTAAAAAATACTCATTGATAGGTGGTTCACTAGATGGCGCAACTATGATTTGGGACAAGTGATCAGCAACTGCATTCTCTGTCCCTTTCTTGTCTTTAATTTCTAGGTCAAATTATTGAAGGAGCAAGATCCATCGAATTAAACGTGCCTTGGCATCTTTCTTTGCTAGGAGATGTCTAATGGCTGAGTGATCAGTATAGACAATAACATGAGATCCAACCAAATAGGACCTAAATTTTTCTAGGGCAAAGACAACAGCTAAGAATTTCCTTCTCCATGGTGGTGTAATTAAGCTGCGCATCATTTAATATTTTGCTTGCATAATAAATAACTCTCAGCAGCTTGTTAATTTTTTGACCTAAGACTGCACCTACAGCATGATCAGATGCATCGCACATGAGCTCAAAAGGTTCGGTCCAGATAGGTGGATGAATGATGGAGGCTGAAATGAGTGCCTTTTTAAGGAATTCAAAAGACTCAAGGCACTTAGAAGTAAACTCAAATTTTGCTTCTTTTGCTAACAAGTTCATCAAAGGGTGAGCCACTTTGCTAAAATTGGGTATGAACCTTCTATAAAATCCAGCATGTCCTAAGAATGAACGAATTTCTTTAACAGTCTTGGGTGGTGGAAGACTTGCAATCAGGTCAACTTTGGCCTTGTCAACTTCTATTCCTTTCTTTGAAATTACATGGCCAAGAACTATACCTTCTCTGACCATGAATTGACATTTTTCCCAATTAAGAACCAAATGCTTCTTCTTACATCTTCCTAGAACAAGTCTTAGATGGTTTAAGCATTCAGAGAAGCTAGGTCCAAAGATAGAAAAGTCATCCATAAAAATTTCTAGAAATCATTCAATCATATCGAAAAACATGCTGATCATACATCTTTGGAAGGTTGCTAGAGCATTACATAGTCCAAAGGGCATACGCCTATAAGCAAAGGTTCCGAATGGATAGGTGAATGTGATCTTTTTCTGATCTTCAGTGGCTATGGGGATCTAATTATAACCAGAGTATCCATCTAGAAAATAGTAAAATTCTTGTCTGACTAATTTTTTCAATATTTGATCAATAAATGGCAAAGAAAAGTGATCTTTTTTTGTAGCTACATTCAATTTCCTATAATCTATACAGACCCTCCACCCATTTGGGTCCTAGTTGGGATAAGTTCATTAGCATCATTCTGGACTACTGTTACCTCATATTTTCTTGGTACCACTTGTATAGGGCTTACCCATGAACTATTAGAAATGGGATAAATAATTCCATTATCCAACAACTTCAGAATTTTCTTTTTGATTGCATCCTTCATGGCTGGGTTCAATCTTCTTTGGGCATCTCGAGTTGGTTTAGCCTCTTCCTCTAGGTGTATCCTATGTTGAACTATGGAAGGGCTTATTTCTTTAATGTCTGCCATGGTCCAGTCTATTGCTTCTCGGTTTTCTCTTAAGATCGCTAATAATTTCTCTTCTTGGTTAGGATTCAGGTCTGATGAAATAATTACAGGCAAGATTTTCTCTAGACCTAAATATACATACTTGAGGTGCTCAGGGAGAGGTTTCAACTCTACTTTGGGTGCCTCTTCTTTTGATGACTTAGGTGATGGTTTAGTCATTTCTATGGATGGTTCAGTGGGAGGCTCCCATCTCTGGCCATTTTTATTATCTCCAAGTATTTTATTTAGGTTCTCATATTCATGGGTTGGCCAGATACTAGATTCAAGATTGACTTCCTCATTGCTAATGTCTATGGGTTCATAAATTTCATCTTGGACTATACTTACATTAGCATGCTTGGTAGATTCCTGTTCCAAATTGAAAATATTCAGCTCGATAGTCATGTTTCCAAAAGACAGTTTCATAAGTCCATTCCAATAATTGATTTCAGCATTAGCAGTAGCTAGGAATGGTCTTCCTAAAATCACTGGGATTTGACCCTTAGGATTTGATATTGGCTCAGTCTCCAAAATAACAAAATCAACTAGGAAGATAAAACTTTCAACCTTAATCAAAACATCTTCTACCATTCCCTTGGGGATTCTAAAAGATCGGCCTACCAGTTGTAATGTGATCCCTATTGGCTGAAGCTTTTTCAATCCTAATTGCTTATAAACTGAATAGGGCAAAATATTTACACTAGCCCCTAAATCAAGTAATACCTTCTCAATGTGGATTTCTCCTATGACACATGAAATTATTGGAGAACCTAGGTCCTTGTACTTTATAGGCATATGACTTAACAAATATGAACTCACACTTGCTGCTAAGAAAGCTCTCTTTGGTATGTTAGTCGTCTTTTTCATGATGCAAAGGTCTTTTAAGAATTTGGCATAAGTTGGAACTTGTTGGATCATGTCTAGTAGAGGAATGTTTACTTGAACTTGCTTAAATACCTCTAACATTTTGTGTAAATATTTTGACTGTTTATTCGACCTTAATCGATTCGAAAATGGGGCTCTAGAGATTGTGGGCTTCTGGTTCGATGCACTATCAGTTTCAAAAGCTTGAGTTTGTAACGTAGATTGTTCATCAGGTGGCACCACAGACTCAGCACTCGAGTCTTCTCTAGTGTCAGGTGTATTTACCTTATTATCCACTTATTTTTCTGATCTCAAGGAATGAATAGCATTAACTTGATTAACCTGGTTTCCTTAGGGTCTACCATTTTGATTTCTTGGGTTGGGCTCAGGTTGGCAAGGTAGCCTACCTCGTTCACGTTCACTTATGGTAGATGCTAGCTGACTCACTTGCATTTCTAAGCGAGCTATGGCTTGAGAATTTGAATTCAAAATTTGGTCCGTGGTTTACATGAAATTGCTTAAGATGGTATTGGTGTCAGTATTAGATTTGGCTAGGGCTTCCAGGTTTTTTCTAAAGAAAAAATTTTCTTTTCATTAATATTAAAGCTTGGTGGTGGCAGGGTGTTTATCATAGGATTAGGCCTTGGGTTTTGCTGATTGAAACTTGGACCACCTACATTTGGATTTTGTGTTCATGAAAAATTTGGATGATTTCTCCAACCTGGATTATAGGTGGGTGCATAGGGACTATTCAATGGTCTCTGATATGTGGCATTCACTTATGCACATCCATTATCTAATTGGTTCACAACGAGGGGATATTCCTTAAGGACATGGTCTGGTGCATTGCACCTATTGCACATGAGTGCAGACACTTGGTTCACACTGGCTGGTCTCTAAAGTTCTAAGGCCTCTAACTTGCATGTCAAAGTTGCAATTTTGGCTTCTGCAGCTAGGAAGGTTTGAATTTGGTATATTCCACCTCTTGAAGGTATAGATTTTTTGGGGTCCCTAGTTGTTTCCCATTATAAGCTTTTCTCGGCTAGGTCTTCTAAAAATTACCAGGCTTCATTTGGTTCTTTGTACATAAATTGTCCTTAGCACATGGACTCTAGCATTGTTCGAGAATTTGAATCTAACCCTTCATAAATTATTTGGTATAGCCTCCAAGTTTCTATTCCATGGTGTGGGCATTGGGTCAAGAGATTCTTGAATCGGTCGAAGTATTTTTAAAAATGATGCACTTGCTAGTTGATAGAATTAGTTTATTTCATTTCTAATTCTAGCTGTTTTATGATGAGAAAAATATTTTTTTAAGAATATTCTCACAAAGCCCTCCCAGGTCCTGATAGATTGATTTGGAAGACTATAAAGCCACTTTTTGGCATTATTCTTAAGGGCAAAATTTATTAATCTCAGTTTGATTTTGTCCTTCGATAATTGTTGTAGTTTCATGGTTGCACAAACCTCTTCAAATTTCCTAAAGAATATATATGCATCCTCTATTCTCATGAATTTTGGAAGCATGTTAATGATTTAAGGTTTAATTTCAAAGTTGTTTGCTATGGGTTGGGGCAACCCGATACAAGAGGGTTGGACGAAACCAACTGGATAACTTAAGTCCTTAAGGGTTTGAGGCTGAGGTAGATTTGCTAAATCCATTGAGGTTGTAGGATCTGAAATAGGAACTAAATCCATTTTGACTAGTCGACCTGAAATCTTTCTCCATGCGGTGTTGGAGAATTCACTATATTCTCAATGTCCTCAATCTTTTTTTTATTATTTTATTATTTTATTTTATTTTATTTTTTTAAACTCTCTTTTTTTATGTTCTAAGTTAATTCACCATTTTCATACCCTAGGACAACCATGCAACATAACTTTCCATTATGTCGGGGCAACCTTATATCAGGGCAATAGAGATTGAAAATACCTAAAGTAAAAATTTTTATTTTCAATCAAGTTTCAAATAAATTAATCCTAACCTAAGATCAGTCGAGACCTAGATAGCTCCTAACTATTTCAAGTCAGCCTTCGAGCACTCCAAGTGTAGGTTCGGCCAATCAACTTGCTAGGCAAGTGTAAGGTTGATGGGAGTCCCCCTATTGCTTGCCTTATACATTAATTATGCTTGGCCAAGTAAGCGAATGGAATCAATTAAGTAACCACCTTCCTTTGGACTCAATCATCCCTGAACCACCTTCCTAGACACCAGTTAAATTGATTAATCCTAACCCATTTCAACTCTAAGGTTTCCTTGTCCTATTGTGCTTGAATATCCTTAAGGGTCGATGTTTAATTGATTTTAAGAGTTAAGATTTGGGTTAATACAATATGAGGGTTGGTTGTTTGTGGGCCAAGGAAGGGTGATCAAATCTCCACCTTATCTTGTTTAATGGGTTGGGCCTTTAAATTGATTCAATATGATATGCATATTCAGATTTTTAAGCAAGAGGTTCTATGCAATTTAAACTAGATGCATATAACTAATTGAATTCTGAAAGGCATACCTTACCTCCAGCAATCACCCAAAATAAATAAATAAATAAATAAAATAAAATAAAATTGATATGATGGATACTCTAAATAATTAGGGTTTCTAATCTTTTGATGAGATTTTTAATCAGGTTTAAGTTGGTAATTTTTTATTAGTTTAAACATAAAGCAAATATTAAAAATAAGGAAAGAGATTTAGGGTTTAAGAATGATCTTACCAAATAGGATTGAAAGTTTTGTTCGTGCCCTAATCTTCTTTGTTCTTTTCTCTTTTTTTATTTTTTTCTACAAAATAAATAAGAAATATAATTAGTAGGCAATAAAAAAGAATCAAAGAAATGAGAAAATTTTAATTTTTATGCCTTCTGATAATGGCGCTAAAAAACTTGATAGGAACGCGATGTTGTCATTAAGACACCATGTTTATTAGTTTAAATCCAACTTTTTTAAATTAAAAGTTATGAAGAGGATAGTGAGTTGGATCGAATCCATAGAGAGGCAATGATTTAATTCTAAAATTTTTGATTTTTTTCTTATAAAAGAAAAAAAAAGAAGGATTTTTGAAAAAAAATTAGAGTGAAAAATCAATTTATAAATAAAAGCAAAATTTAAATTATGCAAAAATAAACTTAGAACTAAGATCTATTATTTAGATCTCAGCAGTTACTTGCAATTAAAAAGCAATAAAGAATAATTAATTTAAAGAGCTAGAATTGAAAAGAGCAATAAAGCTTGCTTTATTAAAATTAAAACTCAAATGTAGAATTTAAATATAAGAAATTAAAGAAAAGAAAAGAATAAAGAAAACTAGAAGAAGATCGCAGATCAGCGTAGGCATGGAGATGGTATAGAAGACTGGCTCTTCTTCTTAGTACAGTAGCTTTGAAGCAACCTTCAACTCTAAGCTTGGCTTTCCTCTCACCAGATCTGTTGATTACTAGAGGCCTGGGGTCCTTTTTATAGAGCTAGGGAGCTGGAGAGTTTTCTTCTAGGCAATATGGGACTAAGGGGCTCTTTGATCATCAAAATATAGAGAAATCTGAATGAAAATCAAATTAAAAAGAGTTCTAAATGAATTCTATTGCTCTAGATGAAATTTGATCGTTGATAGGAATCCATTGGACTAAAAGTCATCAAAATCGGATGTGTATCAGCCTAGATCAGATCGGATTAAATTCTAGTAGTCCGATCGCACGTTGATGGAGAAAATCTGGCCGCTGATTGTGCATCTGGAGTTCTGATCACCATCGGGATCTTTCTCCACCATCTGATCTTGACCGCATGCTACCAGAGCCCTCCGATCGTGCCTTTACTGTCCGCATGGATCGAGCATTCCAAAGACCGCAACCAATCGGCACTCTTGTTGTCGATTGGAAAGACCAAAATGCCCTATGAGCCATGATAGATTTTTTGTGAATCCTTTAAGGGTCTAGGTCCATCAAGTGTCGCTCCACGATTCGTTGTCTTCTGTTGAACTAGCGGTCCACACCTGGATCATGAACTGGCTAATGGCTTCCACGGCTGACTCGACTTGGCTGGCTGGCTTGGCGCGCTAGCTTCATCGACTTGGCTCGATGCATTTGGATGCACCGACTGATATGGCACGATGGCTTGAGCCGACTGAGCCATTTTTTATTTAATTTTTATTTATTTTATTTATTTAGAAATTCATATCTTCTTCGTTTTAGCTCTATTTTGCGTAAAATTTATTTTATTATGATTAAAAAAATAATCTCTTTCCATTGATAATAAAATTTTATTTTTTAATTTTTATTAATTTTTAATTATTTTTTAATTAATAAAACATTAATTTTCTAAAAAAATATATATAAATTGATCATTAATTCTTAAAAATTAATATGAATTAATTGATAAATTAATACTTTTATTAGTAAATTTATGGTACTTATCAGTCGGCTCAATCCAAAATTGGGTCAGCTAAGTCTCAGAGCATAGGCAAAATAGAGAGCTTCGCATTTGGGACTGCTGGCACGGCACAAGACTTCTCCGACTAAGTTTCAGACTGAGCTGACCTAATGAAACTTAGCCAGCTTAGTACTAAGACTAAGCTAGCTCAGTGCACGGGCAGAGTTATGCGAGAGTCTATTTTGTGCTAGGGTTTGGGTTGATCCTAGGGGTCTTAAGGCCCGGTTCAAGAGGTCTTAAGGGGGCTAATTCATGTATGGGTTGGGTTAGCCTAGGAAAGTTTTTGAGCTGGGGTTTATTAGGGTTCATGTGGGAACTCTAAGGTATATAAACTAGGATATTATAATTTTTACAATAAGATTGGAATACAATTAAGCTTTTCTTCCTAACTCTCTTCTCTCTTCTTTCTGATTTTAATGCTAAAAACCCTAGCTTCTCTCATCTTTCTTAGATCTTCTTTAGCTTGCTGGATTAACACCTAGATTCATGCAAGAGATCGGATCTACAGTTGTAGCTTCGAGCAGCTGTAGGAACAATAATTGGTATCAGAGCCTGGTTAAGCATGAAGGAGGAAGAAGATCAATTTTTAGCAGAGATCAACAGTGAGATTCAGATCAAAAGACTTTCTCTAGGCTTCGTGAGGAAGGAAGAGATCGTAGGACTACTGTCCACCATCCCTAGTCAAGGTATTTCTCAGATCTACCTATTTTCTGTTATTTGATTTGGATTGATCATGGAGAACAGTGGGTTGAAGGTAGGATTAGAGAAATTTGATGGAAAGAAAAATTTCATGATATGAATAGTAAAGGTGGAGGATCTGCTGGTTCAGATGAGGCTAGATTCGACCTTGAAGGATAGACCGAGGGAGATGATAGATAAGGAGTGGGTGTTCCTGGAGAAAAGGGCATGTGTCATAATTAGGGCTTGTTTGGCAAATGAGATTTTATATGGTGTGTTGGAAGAGAGAACATCCAAGGGATTATGGTCAAGGTTATAGTAGTTGTACATGGGGAAGAACATGTGCAACAAGTTGATGCTGAAGAAGCAACTATACAGCCTTCGAATGTAGGAGGGCAAGAATGTTGCGGGACATATTCAGCAGTTCGATCGGGTGAGCTTGGACTTGCCCAATATAGGGGTGGATTTAGAAGAGAAGGATAAGAGTCTATTATTGCTATGTTCACTATCCGAGAGCTTCGATCCATTGGTGACAGTTTTCTTGTATGGTAAGAAGACACTGGTGTACGAGGAGATCGTATCAGTGCTCAGATCCAATGAGCAGCAAGAACGGATGACGAAGAGGAAGGTCTTCCAAGAGAGTCTTGTGGTTTCAAAGAAGCACAGAAAAGGAAAGAAGAAGGATGAATAAAGGGGCAGTAAGGGATCCAAGAGATGCTTCAAGTGTAGAGAAGTAGGGCACTTTAAGCGCGAGTGTCCACTTTGGAAGAAGTGCAAGAAAGGAGAAAGCTCAGATTTCATTAGTACAGTTGCTGAAAGTGAAGATTCAGATAAAATCTTGGTGGTCTCAAAGGAGCCCGCAAGGTATGGTGTATCTGAGAGTTTTTCGGACAGGTCTGTAGAGTGCAAAGAGTAAGAAGTAGCAGCGATGGTGTTCGAGGTACTGCGATAGGCTCAGCAGTGCTGCATTTGGTGGTTGGCCTCGGGGGACTTGAAGATAGAGTCAACTTCTGTGGCATCAAGAGGACTTCAGCTCTAGGTGGAGCACCAGGCAGAGGTGGCTTCATGGGTGGAGGAAGCTATGACATGGGTTCAAAGTAAAGGGGTGCAGAGGGAGGACCTATATCACTACACCAGTGCTGAGGCTGTATAGATCCAGGTGGAGAGGATTGTTCAGGGTGATAGGCATGGCTCTGAGGGGACAATGTCAGGTGGAGCATTAGGATATATGGCGAGTGCCGATAAAGAAACGTTGCATGATCTCCAGAGAAGTCTAGAATAAGTGATGTAGTTGCCAAGCAGAAGTATTCCTACAACTCCAAAGGTGTGCAGAGGAACAAGCCAAGGACTTTAGCGGTGGAGGTGGTCATCCCGAAGGCCTTAAAGGGAGCTCAACAGTTGAAGAAGAATGGCAGTGGCAAAGTGAGCATGAGAGGCTATCAAGACATGCAGGGACAGCGGGATCGTGCAGGAGGATGTTGCCAGGTGTGCCAAGGCTTGAGCGCACCAAGGTGGAGATTGTAGGTGGTGTGGTGCTTCCAAGCCTTGGGAGGCCACGGACGGAGCCAGTGTGAGGGCTCCAGGGAGGCTAGGATAGGTATGGTCCTAGGGCTAGGATAGGAGTGGTCCAAGAGTTGAGGTGGCATGTAGCTCTTCATGGGCTTGAGGTTCAGGTTTTGAGGGCCTCAAGAGACTTGGTTGGTACTTCGGAGATCTGGGACACAAGGTGGAGCAAGGAACCAAAGCCGGAGCTTGAAGGCTGTAGAAAAAGAATTTTTTGTAGGTTAGCCGACTCAGTCCAAAACTAGGTCGGCTAAGTCTCAAAGCATAGGTAAAACAAAAAGCAGCACGTTTGGGACTACTAGCATGGCACAGGACTAGGTCGACTCAGTCCGTTCGGGACTACTAGCATGGCACAGCACTAGGTCGGCTCAGTTTCAGACTGAGCCGACCCAATTGAACTTAGCTGGCTTAGTGCTGAGATTAAGTCGGCTCAGTACACGGGCAGAGTTATGCGAGGGTCTATTTTGGGCTAGGGTCTGGGTTGATCTTAGGGGTCTTAAGGCCTGATTCCAGAGGTCTTAAGGGGGCTAATTCATGTATGGGTTGGGTTAGCCTAGGAGAGTTTTTTAGCTGAGGTTTATTAGGGTTCATGTGGGAACTCTAAGTTATATAAACCAGGATATTGTAACTTTTACAATAAGGTTGGAATACAATTGAACTTTTCTCCCTAACTCTCTTCTTTCTTCTCTCTAGTTCCAACACCAAAAACCCTAGCTTCTCTCATCTTTCTTAGATCTTCTTCAGTTTGCTGGATTAACACCTAGGTTCATGCAAGAGATTGGATCTACAGCTATGGCTCCGACCAGCCATAGGAACAACAGGTTTAACCCCTTTAGGTAGGTCAACTAATGTCCATACATCATTGACCTTCATGGAATTTATTTCGGATCTCTTGGCTTCTAGCCATTTCTTAGAGTGGGATCTCTACATCGCATCCATATAAGTGATTGGGTCCTCATCATTCTCATCGAGTTCGATGAGATCACCATCCTGGACCAAGAATCCATAGTATCTATCCAGATGATGCGGTACTCTACCAGATCGCCTTAATGGTGTGGGTTCACTAGGTTTTGGATTTGATCAGATCAAATCCGACTTAGGTTCGACATTCTGCATCGGACTTTCTATCTGTTGAACTTCATCAAGTTCAACCTTAGAGGCAATAGTTCCTTCACCAAGGAACTCCTTTTTCAAAAAGGTTGTCCTAAGACTGACGAACACCTTTTGTTCATCAGCATGGTAGAAATAGTATCCTTTGATCTCTTTTGGGTATCCTATGAATGTACACTTGTCAGACCTAGGTCCAAGTTTATCTGTAATTAATCGTTTGACATAAGCCGGGCACCCCCAAACCCTAAGGTATGAAAGTGCTGGCTTACACCCTATCCATATCTCATCTAGGGTTTTTACTACATACTTACTTAGAACCCTATTTAATAGATAACAAGTCGATTCGAGGGTATATCCCCAGAAGGATATCGACAAGCTAGCAAATCCCATCATAGATCCGACCATGTCTAACAGAGTCCGATTTCTTCTTTCAGACACACCATTATGCTGTGGTGTTCCAGGAGGAGTCCATTGGGAGGGAATCACATTCTCTTCTAGATATGTAAGAAACTCACCAAAAAGGTATTCTTCTCCTCGATCAGACTGAAGAGTTTTAATACTATTCTCAGTTTATTTTTCTAATTCACTTCAGAATCGTTTGAACATTTTAAAAGAATCTGACTTATGTTTTATCAGATAGACATATCCATATCTAGATAGATTATTTGTGAAAGTGATGAAGTAGACATATCCATCTCTAGCACTTATGCTCATTGGTCCACATACATCAGTATGTACTAGACCTAAGAGCTCATTGGCTCTCTCACCTTTTTCAGTAAAAGATGACTTGGTCATTTTACCAAGAACATAGGACTCACAAATTGGAAGTGATTCACAATCACTGACTTCGAGGATTCCCTCTTGAGTCAACCTGTTTATCCTGTTCTTGTTTATATGACCCAACCTATAGTGCCATAAGTAGATATCTGATACACTATCTAATCTAGGGTGCTTGCGAGTAGAATAGACTACATTAACAGATTGTGATAACATATATACACCATTGTTCAATTATCCACAGAAAGCAGTAACACCATTCATAATGACATTACAAACTCATTTCTTTATTAAAATTTCATAATTGATCATGGCCAAAAGGCCTACGAAAAAGATATTTAAAAAGAAACTAGGATACAAATGATAATCACTAAGGACAATGGTATGAGATTCGAATATAAGTTTCAAAATTCCTAAAGCTAGAACTGGAACTGGTCTTCCATCTCCAACGTTCAAAAATCTCTCGCCTTGCTCGAATCTACTAACCTACAACCCATGCAATGAATTGCAAATATGGTAAGGACTACTGATATCCAATACCCAATTAGTAATATCATAAATAGAGAAATTGCAAGGAGTTATCATATAAATACCTTATCTAGCAATAGCTTGCTTCTTTCTCTACCTGTTTGGATCTAAGGAGGCAATGTACTGAGGATTGTTCCTCTTCCAGTGCCCCCACTTCTTGCAAAAGAAGCATTCAGCTTGACTCTTATCGGGCTTGATCTTTCTGGTCTGGTCCTGCACTGATATCCCAGCTTGAACTTGCACCTTCTTTGTTTTTTTCTTCTTGTTCTTCTTCCCTTTCCTAAAGGATCGAGAACCAGAAGACGAACCTCCCACTAAGTTCACCAACTCTTTATGGAGCTGGTGATCCTTCTTAAAGTTTTGAAGTAACCCCAGTAAGCTATGGTAGTTTACTTCATGCATTGTCATTCTATAATGAGTAAGGAAAGGGAGATAGGACTTTGGTAGTAAGTTCAGTATTGCATCTTTACCAAATTATTCATGCAAGGAAAACCTGAGTTTGCTCAAGCGCTCTATCGGCTCGATCATGTACAGTACATGATCAATGATAGAGGCTCTATCCTATATTCTGGAATTGAAGATGGCGTAACTAGTCTTGTGCCTCTCAACATCATCGGGTGTGCCAAAAGAATCCTCCAACACTTGGAGAATTTTATTTGGCTAAGCTATCTCAAACCTATGACAGAACTCGTCGCTCATTGTAGCCAGCATAATGCAGCACACCGTGGTTCAGTCATCGAGCAACTTCTGATAAGTGTCTCTAACTGTTCTACGTGCATTGGCAGTTGGCTCCTCAGGTGCAGAATCCATTCATGCTCTAAGACAATCTTCAACTTTTGGTATTAGCTATCGAAGTTGGGTCCCATCAACTTATCATTATCCAATAATGATCAAAGCGATAGGAAAGTTGCCATTTCTGCACCAAAGAAAATCAAAATCTAATTAGTAATTGATTCATTAAACCAAAAGATTTGGACTTTAATCAAAAGGTTTCTCCCACTATTTTATTCGAATTGGTAGTTTCTATCTCCAATTCGTGGAATTACCTTAATTCCTTAGTGGGTACTAAAATCCACATAGACTGCACATGAGCCCAACTTTGGTTGGCCAACCCATGTACATCTAAGGGTAGGTTCATAATCAATTATTTCTCCAAATAATTTCTAGTAATTAAATTTTGCCCCAGCCCCTGATTAGTTGGCTTTAGCCTTCTCAGAGAAGGATCCAGTTAGGTCCAACCATTAATATGACCATACTTAGCCCATCTAACCAATGAATGATCAGACCCAACTTTGGTTGGCACACCTGACCACCATTTAGCAAGATGTATCAAAGAGATCATATAATGAATGATAATTCCATCAACCGATAAGCACCAAGCCTTTGGGCCTCCAATGATTATCCAACTGATGGACCCATTATCATCCACTTTAATGAGAGGCTATGATCAAGTTATCATATAACTATTTTATTTTAGGAACCTAATAATTTTAGAGGATTTATTTATAGAAGTGAGTAGGTCAGATTAACCATCTTGTCATGATCATCTCACTGGCTTCACCAAGTCAGCTTAAGGGAGACCACTAACAGGCTGGTCTATGAGCACCTAAATTAGTCACACTGATTTACCTAGCTAACATGGGTCAACTTAAATAGTCAAGTGATTCAATCAAAATATAATCTCATCAAAAGATCAGGTAAGTTCGATTGGTGGGATGATCTATCAAAGCTTGCCTTAGACACCATCAGAAATGGCCAGGTAAGTAGACTGCAAATTAAAAACCACCGATCTGGTTTTTCTTAGACACCAACTAGTTTAATTAGTTTCAATTAGATCAACATAATAGTTTATGCTAGACCGCGTAGCCAAGAATCAAGTTCATCATGGATCTTGTTAAAGACATGGACTTGACGAACTACAACTATTGTAATTGATCTAGAGAATCCTTGACCAAATCTAAGACAACAATTGATTAGATTTAGTCAATTCTCTAATTAATTCCATTCTTTAATCTATCCCTAGGTCAAATCTAATTAATGGACCTAATCTCCACTAACCCATTTAATCCAATGTGTTATGATTTGTGTCTTAGGATCTTCAATTCACAATCCTAGATCCTAATCAATCAACTTCTTAATTCCCAATTAAGTTTTGGGTTGAGGGTTGGGGTTCGACTTTTCAAAAATAATTTTTATATTTGTAAAATATTTTTGCAACATGGTTCTATCAACCAAGTTGCATGTTTGATTCATAATAAATATGCAAGTAAAATAAACAAAAAACTACTTTAGATCTAATCTAAACAAGTTCATGTAATTGAAACAGTTTCAATAATAATCAATCATGAATCTTCCTAGATCAAATCTAACATATTTATGATGATTAAAATATTTTTAATCAGATCATAAAATCTCTTAGATCTAATTTAAAATTTTATGTTCAATATTTTAGATCAGCACGTACTAGGACAACCTATTCACTATAAGAGATAAACCTTACAGCAGGACAACCTTATGATAGTCCGTGCAATCTAAAATATTTTATTTTTAGATCTAAAATTATTTTAAAATAATTAAATTATAAATAAAATTAGATTAAGTCTAATAAATTTATGATTAGAATTAGATCATCATGAACTAGGATAACCTTTTCACTGCAAGGGGTAAACCTTACGGCAGGACAATCTTATGGTAGTTCGTGAGATCTGAATTTTTTTATTTTTTTTAAATTTTAGATTTAATAATTAGATTATAAATTAGATTTAATTTAATAAATAATCTAAACATGCATAAAAATTATGTAACAAGAACATGGGCTCTGATACCAATAGAAGGAACTAGATCTAGGATTTTATGGATAGATCTTGAAACTTTTTCAAAATCATGCAGCGAAAGATTTAAATAAATTAAATATTTATTTAAATAAATATATAAATAACTAGATCTCTGATCTATTATTGATCAAGGTATGATATTAAATCAAAAATTAAAATCAAATAAAAAAAAAGTTTGATCAAATCAACCTAGATCTACACTACATCAAATGTAGGTATGAGGTTAATAGATCAGATCTATTACCTAAGCAAGTTAGACGTTCTAACTTACTGATCTAGGCTTGAGGATGAAGTCATGAGCCACACACACGTCCGGCCTCTAGGAGTCGTCTACATGAGCCCATGAACACGATTAGAGATCCTAATGTAGGAAATCAGCACGGTATGCTAACACTGTACTGATCTCTCTTCGATGGTTGATTCGATGCTTTCTTCTTCAAAATATAGACACTCCAAAATATCAAAAGAAATGAGGAAGATTTGTGATGCTGAGACACCTCCTTAAATCTCACAAAAAGGGAGGAAGAGATCTGGAACAAAAACCCTAGAAGAAGACCCTATTCTTCTTCTTTGTTCTTTTTCTAGATATTCTGATTTGTGTTTTCAATATCTCCATGACCCAGATGAATTTCTCTCTAATTTTTCTACAGAAAATAGGAATCTCAAATATCTAAAATCCATGAAAATTTCAGCCATAAATTCTATTTAAATAAAGAGATATAAAGAGTCCAAGTTAGGTCAAAAACCTAGACTAGGAAGGACCAAATAAGGGAAGTTGTTGGGGCACCAGTTGGGTGCCCCCACCTTTTTTTCTACTGTGGACCAGCAAGGGGGGTGCACAAAAAAATGTCCTCTTTTACCATGAAAATCAAAGAAAATAAGGAAGGATGGGTCAGCACACTAATGTGAAGAATTTTGGTTGATAAGGATTCTATCTCATATAATCCTTAAGCAAAACTAATTTCCCTTTTGACTTGGTCTTCCAATAAACTTCTATATGAGAAAAAGGAAGTGAGAAGGGAGGTGTGAGAAACCTAGGGCATCGAGATTATTCATGTAAAAATATAATGAGAAAAGGATGGGGCGTGAGGATTAGGTGGCGCAAGGAATAGGGTATCCTAGTCATACTAGGACTCCTATTTTGACTTGGTCAAACAAGATCTTTTAGCCAAATAAAAAAAAGAGTAAACCAACCTAATTAAATATGACTCTAATTTATTTAAAGACTTAATTAAATTATATTAAATTTAATTTAATTTTAATTTAATTTTTTAATCAAATTAAAAAATTGGATTGACCCGAGTCCTAGTTACAATAAGACTAGTTCTTCCTTGCACTTGACTTATCCAATAAGCCAACTGAACTTGATCCAATCAAGTTCAAACTAAATCTAATTAAATTATATTTAATTAAACTTAATCTCAGCCTTCTATCTTAATCAAATTAAGTCAATTAGCAATCAAATTGCTAATCGATCGTCCTGCAATACTTACACTAGGTTAAACACCAATCGTATTGATTGTTTAACCCTAAAATGATTCTAAATCACTGATCGACCATACGATCGAAATGTGAACACTAATATGTGCGACCTCATAGGTTCAAACCTAAATTGATAGCATAAAAATAAATTTTTATATCAATCAAAGTGACCATCTAGCAATAATACCCGATGGTCAGATAGGTAGAAAGGTGTAGAACACCATCCTTAGAACCCATGCAAATATAGTTTTCATATAATTCATCATGTTGACCATAATGCTTGTAGGGCACCTCAGAGTTCAACTGCTAACTTTGATCAGGTTGTCTACATTGTATTTCAAAATATCATATCCATCCGATGGATTACCCTGGTCAAGATTTTGCTATTTTGAAATACAGTGATACATTCTCCTCCAACTCTTGGAGTGGTCAATTCCATCTTGATCACACTCCGACTTTGCAAGTACTTGACTGTACCCAAAAGTCTTTCATTGTTAAATTAGAAATTCAGTCAATTTGATATCAAAGCATAGTGAGTTGCTTGCAAATCACTAAGGTGATCTCAGGTCTAAGGAATACTTATACCTATATTCCATCAGAGGCATTTTCGATAGTAAAATGCTCTAGAGTTGGTCATGTTCGATGATGATGTACCCATACATCTGACCTGTTTGCCATATCAGTATCTCCACACTCCTTAGTTAAGTGGACAACCAATCTATATGGTATATAGCGACCTATGCTCGATAGATGTTGTCGTCCTAATTAACAACCTATCATTTGGTCATGAATAAATTTGAGGACTAATCGATAAATCCTATCTTTATCAAAACTAAATAGTCCTAAAGACTTCATCACAATAATGGAGTTCATTGAAAGATTAAATTTATGATGAAAAAGATGTCAAAATATTTTTTATTAATTAATAAATTAATTATAATATCTCAATCATCAACAGGCTGACGATTGGTTTTAGGATATAATTTTTAATAGATCTAAACAGCTCCTAACTGCCAAGGTCACCTTCAAGCCCTCCAAGTATAAGGTTAGCCAATCAACTGGCCAGGTAAGTATAAGGTCGGTGGGAGTCCTTTTGTTGCTTGTCTTAGACACCAATTATGCTTGGTCAGGTAAGCTAACGGAATCAATTAAGTAACAACCTTCCTTCAGACCCAGTCATCTTTGAACTACTTTCCTAGATACCAGCTAAATTGATTAACCCTAATCTGGTCCAACTTTTAGGATTCCTTATCCTAACGAGCTCGAGTTCCTTGGGTTGATGTCTAATTGATTTTAAAATTAAAGGCTTAGGTCAATGTAGGATGCTGATTGGTTTGTGGGCCAAGGAAGGGTGATCAAATCCTCACCTTATCTTGTTTAATTGTGTGTTGCCCTTAAGTTGATTTAAAGATGTATATGTACAATCACTTTCAATAAGGGGTTCTATGCAACTTAAACTAGATGCATGCAATTTAATTAAACTTGAAGAGTTTACCTTATCTCTAGCAATCACCAAAAAAAAAATAATATGATGCATGCTCTAAGCAGTTAGAATTTCTAATCTTATCACGAAGCTTTTTATTTGGTTTAAGTGAATATTTTTTAGAGTAATTTAAATATAAAATATATAACAATAATAAAAGAAATCTAGGGTTAGGATTGATCTCACCAAGTAGGATTAGAAGCTTTGCTTTCCTTAATTTTATTCTTCTTTGTCTCTTTTCCTTGAAAATAAATAAAAAAGAATTAGTAAGCAATATTTACAAAAAAAATTATTTACAATTAATATGACTTCTTAAAATAATTAAAAATACGTAGATAACAGTAAGTCGGGTTGAATCCATAGGAAAGATAGTATTTTAGATTTGAAATCTTTGATTTTATGAAAGAAAAAGAAAAGAATTTGAAGATAGAATTTGAAGTTGGAAATTAAAAATTAAAATTATAAAGTGAAAATTAAATTATGCAAAAAAGTAAACTTGGTAATAAGATCTACTAGTTAGATCTTAGCATCTACTTGCAGTAAAATAAAGAGTAATAATTAAAGTATAAAAATTAAATTATAATAAAAATAAAGAGCATAAAATTAAAGAGTATAAAAATAAATATTATATTAATTAAAAATTTTATAATTTAAATACATAAAATTTAAAAAGAAAAAGAAAAGAAATTAAAAATTAAAATAGGCTGATTTCAGATCTTGAATCGGCATTGGTACAAAGATGGTGTAAAGCCCAGCTCTTCCTCTTGGCACCAATTGCCTCAAAGCAATCATTAACCAAAGCCTGGCTATACCCTATACCAAAGCTTCACCTTGACCGAAGACAATAAATTTTGGAGGCCTGGAGTCTTATTTATAGCTGTTGGAGGGTTGGAGGATTTGTTGCTGGGCAATGTGGGACTAAGGAGAAGTATAGATCCATGTTTATCGAAGAAAATAGTAAAAAATCATTAGATCAAAGGTCTTGTGAAGCCTCTACATGTTCTGGCCATCAGATGGTGATCCAAGGCTTCAAAATCTACTAAAAATGGATGTGTATAAGCCTAAATCAGGTCGGATTAACTTTTGACCGTTTGATCACGTTAATTAGGAAAAAATCTAACCGTTGATCATGCGTTGGGTGTTCTGATCACCGTCGAAAGCTCTGTGGACCGTCGGATCATCATTTGGGTTGAGCGCTGCCATCGGATGGCATAGATGAAGCTGATAGAGTTTGAATTAAACCCAAAAATCATCACAGCCATCCAGTCTTGACCGTAAGAGACCACAGCCATTTGATTGCGCACTTACTATTCCCATGGACAGCATGGACCGGCCTCACCACACACCGCAACCAATCAGTGTCTCCTTTCACCAAGTGAAAATACCAAAATGCCCTATGAGCCGTGATAGATTTTCTGTAAATCTTTTAAAGGTCTTGGTCCACCACGTGTCGCTTTGTGATTTATCGATTGTCACTGAGCTAGCGGTCCATGCCTGATTTTATGAACTAGCTGGCTGCTTCTACGGCTGAGTCAACTTTGATGGCACGTTAGCTTGGCTTGACTTGCAGAGTCGGCTAAGCCATTTTTCATTTTTATTTAATTTTTTTTTTTTATCTTTAAAAATTTATATCTGATCCATTTTAGCTCCATTTTGCTTTAAACTTATTTCATTGTGATCAAAAAAATAAAATCTTTTCATTGGTAATAATATTTTATTTTTTATTTTTATTATTTTTTAACTAAATTTTTTAATTAATAAAAAAATAATTTTTCAAAAATATGTATAAATTAATTATTAATTCTTAAAATAAATATAAATTAATTGATAAATTAATACTTTTATTGGTGATTTTATGGTACATATCATGCTGCATGATTTTTTTTTGAACCTTTTAAGAATCTTGGTCCACCATGTGGCAACCTGTGATTAGGTGCTTTCTGCTGAGTTGATGATCTATGCTCGATTTCGTAGATTGACAGACTGGCTTCTATGGCTGAGCCGGCTTGGATGGCATGCTGATTGGGCTGGGACATATCAGTAGATGTGGGTGTGGTGGCTTGGCTGAGCACGCCGGCTTGGCTGGGTGAGTCGACTAAGCCATTTCTTTTTTTCTAATTTTTTTATTTAAAAATTCATATCGAGTCTATTTAACTCTGATTTGCTCCAAACTTATTTCATTATGACCAAAAAAATAAGCTCTTTTTATTAATAAATATATTTTTTAAAAATAATAAATAGAAGTATTTAATTCTTAAAAATAAAAATAAATTAGTTAATAAATTAATACTTTTGTTAATGAATTTATGGCACTTATCATGCACTATAATATCAAAAAATAAAGATGAAAAAATTATTTCCAACTTACATAGTATTACAGCAATTTGAGCTTCAAGATTCTCCAAAGCATCAATTTTAAAGTCTTAGAACAAAGCTGTCCAAAAAAAAAAGCTTAGATCAATAAGTGCATCACAAACATCTTAAGAAAGAAGGCCTCGAATCCTAAGTGGCAGCAAGCAGTCCAAAAGAACTTGACAACCATGACTTTTTAGTGCATATAGCTTGCCTTCTTTGACTTAAACACATCGAGTAGTATTAGATACATAAGAATCTGGCATCTTCACATCCTTCAAAAATCAACAAAAACTTCTCCTTTCATTTAGTGATAGTATATTTTATAGCAGGCTGTTCAAATTTGTTCTCTATTATTTTATGTGGATGCAATCCCTTTTTGATATCCATCTCTTTAACATCAAGATGAGCATTCAAGCTGTCTTTGTTTCTTCCATCAAGACTTAGTATTGTACCCAAAATACTATCACACATTTTTTTCCACATGTATCACATCCAAATTATATCACAGCAACAACATTTTCCAATAAGGAAGCACAAAAAAATACTCTTCTTTTTCTAGTTATGCACCTTATCTTCATCTCTCTTTCTCCTCATTGGCATGAGCTTCCCAAATATGACTTATTCAAAAGTTTGATATTGTTCCAATACATCATATCCAGAGAGGGAATTAGGTGCATTTTGAGTCTCCTTATAGTTATCAAAAAGACTTTTATTTTTTCTCTAAGCATGATCTTTAAGTAGAAAGTGACAATGACCCATGTAACAATATTTATGACTATACTTTAATTTCTTTGAAACTATTTTCTTATTACAGCAAGGGCATGCTAACTCTCCTTTGGTGCTCCAACCAGACAACATAGTATAAGCAAGGAAATTATTTATAGTCCATAAAGCAATGGCTCGAAGATGAAAATTTTGCTTGTTATGAGCATCAAAAGTTTCAACTCCAACTTTACATAATAATTTCAACTCATCAATTAAGGGCTACAAGCATCCATCGATATTGTTTCCTAGTGACTTAGGTTCAGGGATAATCAATGATAATATCCAATAAGGTCTCTTTAAACATAGCCATGGTGGTAAGTTATAAGGAATATGTAAAACTAGCAATGTGCTATGTGAAATGTTCATGGATCCAAAAAGATTGAAACCATCACTTGCAATTCTAAGTCTAACATTTTTAAGGTCATTGCTGGTCAAATGATTTTCATGCCATAGAATCAACTGGATGCCTTAAAATGCCATCATCAATCCTCTTCTCTTTATGCCATCTCATATCAATTGCTGTTTGTTTAGATATAAATAGATGCTGAAGCCTCAGTTTTAATGAAAAATAATGCAAAGTCTTTACTAAAACATTATTCCTTTCTTAGAACCTAAGAGACTAGGTCCATCACTACCACAATCTTGATTTTTTATCCATCTTGACTCTTTATATTTTGGGCACATTCAAATCTGCATATTCATTATAAAAAAGGATACAATCATTTCTACAAGCATCTATCTTCTTGTAATCCAATCCTAAATCCTGAATTATCTTTTGAGCAACATAAAATGATGCAGGGCATATATTTTCTAATGGTAGCACACTTTTCAGTAAACATAGTAAAGCATCCAAAGATCTGTTGCTCTATCCATATTGGCATTTCAATTGGAATAGTTTTACTGTGATTGTCAACTTAGAAAATCCTTGATAATTTGGGTACAACTTTTGCTCTACATCTTTAAATAACCAATAGAATTTTTGAGCTTCTTCATTGGGTTCTTGAGATTCTTGACTACCTAAATTTTTGGACAGACCTTCAATATTTTCTTTAAGGTTCTCACCTCTAAATATATCATATAATATTTCAAAAGTGGCAGCATCATTGCCTCTATTAAAATTGGCATGATCATCTAATTCAAGCTCATCAAAAGAAGCAACATGTAATCTTTCTCCATGATACGTCCATCTTTTGTAGGTCTTTTCCATCCCCCATAAATATAAATCCATCTTAACTTCACTTTTAGTTTTGTAGTAGCCGTTGTTGTACTTAGCATAAGGACAACGTATTATATCCACTATCCTAAGATGAGAAAATGCAATGTCTAAAAAGACATCCAAATCCTTTCATATTCAGGTGTATGCTTATCATGTTCAATCTAGCTTTTATCATACTCAACCTCCCTATTTTCCATTAGCCTAATTTTCTACAAAATTGAACACTTTTAACACACTTGCAATATATATTCTAGTTAATAATTAATATTTTCTAATAGCATTTATGATAATTAGGATATACTCAAATTCAATGTTGAAGAAAAAGAGCAAGGCCAAAGTAGCACCGCAAACTAATTTAAGTTTAGAAGAAAAGAACAATACAAAAGTAGCAAAATAAACAAATTCAAGCTTGAAATAAATAACAAGACCAAGGCTACAAGACAAATATCTAGAGAACCTAATCAAGCACTTAAAAGAAGCAAGTAAATATTAACTAATGTTCTCAAAAAGTAAAATGCTAACTACTTAGGATTATTAAAAGTAATCAATTATACTATGTTAGATAATTATATATACTAAGCAATATTTATAATTCATCAAATGCCTCATTTGTCCTTATTCCAATAATAAAATTACAACCTAAAGAAAAAGAAAAATAGACAAAGAAAAAATATAAGCATGAATAAAAAATGTTCATGTTGTTAGTTCTTATATGAACAAACTATAAAAATCATAGACCATATTTTAAAGATGGTTATCTGATGCAAAATGAACAAAAACTTAACAACAAGTTCTCCTTCTGATCACAAACATCTCTTCTTTTTTTTTTCCAAGTCCGGATTGGTCAAGTCATTTTAGGTTACATGAAAGAGCCGTTAAAAAACAAAGCAAATCCATTTAACTAAAAGATTATCTAACTATTTATGACTGGATTAAGTCTTTTGCATAACCAAATCCATTTAGCTCAGATCTATACATATAGGTCTTAGACATACTCATGCTAAGTCTCTAACACTGTAGAGTATCAAAATGCTCACCATTAACAATCAAAAAATAAAATAATTTAAATATTTAGATGATTTTGAAATATAAGAGCTAGAGATTAGGGACTTTTTGTTTAAGCTATATGATGGACTCTTTCACCTAGATAGAGAGGCAAGCTTTAGATGTGGAGACATGGGAGAGTGGCGATGAGCATGAGATCTCTCTCTCATAACTCATAGAGGGTGAGAGATAATGATGGTGGCGGCGAGGGAGAGCGAATGCGAGGGCAGTCAGCGGTGGTGGTGAAGGGGAGTGGCTCGCAAGATCTTTGGCAAACAGTGGCTTCAATCTTAGCTAAGATGAGGGTAAATGGCATTGGCGGTGAGGGGGAGTGAAGGTGAGGGCAAACAGTGGTGGCAGTGAGGGGCAGTAGCCCATGAGATCTCGGGCGAATGGTAGGGGCATCAAGGGGGAGCGAAGGCAAGGACAAATGGCGATGGCAGCGACAGCAAACAATGGTGACAGCGAGCAGAAGCAGCCCATAAGATCTTGGATGAACGATGATGGCAGCGAGGGGGAGCGAAGGCAATGGCAAACGGCGGTGGCTTTGAGGGGGAGTAGCACATGAGATCTCGAGCGAACAGTAATGGTGGTGAGGGGAGTGAAGGCGAGGGCGAACAGCATTGGTGGGTAGGGGGATTGGACCATGAGATCATGTTCTAAGGTGAGCGTGAGGGGGGTGAAGTGGTGGTAGCGAGGTGGCAGCAAGAGGGAGTGACAACGAGGGTTTTTCTCCTAAACTCATTCGTGGGGGAGCATGAGATCTGAAGGAAAAATGGATTTTCCTACCATTGGATGCATCTGATCGGATCAGATTTACAGTGGATTAATTTTAAAAAAAAAATTATGATATGATTAGATCTGAGAGTTTTCAAATCTAATTAGATTAATCTAAAATTAGGAATAAAATAAAAATAAAAATAGTGATAACAGCTATCACCTGATCGGGTAAACCGTTTACCCATTGTGATGATCTGATGACTGATCTGAGGTTCTGATTGAGCTATACATGCATCCGACCTCTACCAGTATCCACTAGAATTAGATCTGAAAGTCTCCTCCTTTTAGATCTGATCTTCAGAGATTAGATCTATTATCTTCCTATAGAGCCTTCAAAATGAACTCCGAAAGCTGTGCGTTCGTCTCACGAACACTATCATCTCTCGCTGATCTTCGCACCGATGGAACTTGATCTTTGCTCGCAAGTTTTGCCCAATTCTTAGGCACGGAGAGGAGGGAGAGGATCAGATGATGGAGGTGTGGAGATGAATATTTCGACAGGACTTCATCATAGTGAAATTGCTATATACAACAGCTTGCGTAGGGCTCTATTTATAGACCTAGTCAAGAGTCCTTTCCCATATAACATTGAACAGGTCAAAGTTTAACATGCAGAAGGACTCCTTAACTAATCTCCACACCCCACCCTCTTATTTTTCTAATTTTGTCACACAAAATTTAGAAAATTTTGGCATGGAGATGGAGAGGTAAAGTTTGGATGTCGCAAGCAACATATGTCCTAGATATTTGATCTCATCAAGTATGTTTGACCCATTTAAATCCCATTTGAATGGGACGCCTCCACCCTATCCATATGGGGCACATGGCCAAAGAGGGAGTGTGCCCCTTATTCCTCATGTAAACATCTAAGGGTGAGCATCCCTAGGAAATCTTTAGGGGGCGCACGCCCCTTATCCTTTAATTCCTACATTCGGTTCAACATTTGACCTTTGTCCTATTCTCATCTTATAAGATTAAGATAAAATATTTTCAAGTCCCATCCAATGGATTTATATTAAGTCCTAATCAAGTTAGAATAAGCCTTGATCAGACCAGGACTCGTTTCAGTCAGATCAAGAAAAATCCATCTAGAATTTTCAGAAGAAGCTTGTCCAAATTTTATCTCATAATTTTAGGACAAGCCCTAATATGGAAAAGATAATGCTTGTCTTGTTCCCATCTTATGGGATTTAGGACAAGTCTTGATAAGGTCAGGATAAGGTCCAGTCAGATCAAGATAAATCCCTACAGAGTTTTCGAATAAGCATTGTCCAAATAGTTCCAGAAATCAGCAGGTCTTGTCCTATTTTCATCCGATGGATTAGGACAAGCCTAAATCAGGTTAGGATAAAACTTTTCTGACCTGAACAAGTTTTAGCCAGACTAGGAAAGAGTCATACAAGACTCTCAAATAAGCCAAATACAATTTGGCTCAGTCAAGACGAACCAAAAAGATGATAGAAGAAGAATATTAGGTTCAATCATGTGCTAGCATGATTTTCTTGAATCTAATTGGATCTATTCCAAATCAATCAAATCAGGTTAGCTTATTTGACCACATCCATATCCAAACCCTTATTTTTGTAATCTAGTTAGGTTCAGTTCTGTACAATAATAGGATATGTCGTGATCTCCATCAATAACATCATCGAAACTCCTTTCGATGGACCAGAACTCTTTTGATTCATCCAATTAGAATCGTCGATCATCAATAAAATTCTAATTAGTCCCAAAATCCACCAGTAACACCTAGCAGTATATCATGGTAATTCATTAAAATTAAACAGCGAACCTCTCAGTGCAGCTATCTATGTGATTGAATTCTTCTATCATAAGCCCCAATGGGATTAGGGTTAAGGTGAACTCGTCAAACCCAATACTTGTCATATGAATGAATTATTTGATTCAAGTCCGATGTGAAATACTAATAGAACTCCTTTCTATTATTTCACACTACCATGGATATGGATTTTAGGACTCGATCTTATGTTCATCATAGGACTACTCCTCCTTTACCGAGGTTGATAGTTCTCATCTTGGTGCGATCTAATTCCTACAATGAACTTGCTATAGCTAACATACACCTCAGGATTCCAAATGGCTGGGAGATCGAGTTATGGTATACTCAAACTATAACATCCTTAAGGTGAACTATCGATACACCTCAGGTCAAAGAACCAGACACACGACTGCAGCATCAAGCTAGTCATCGATGAGTAGGTTGACTTCCTTATGACTGCTCGAGGTGGTCATGCTCAGTGCCCTCATTCTCTAATGAATATCTATACTCTCACTCTGATGCCTCCACATCGTTGACTCAAGACTCATCTATCCTAAAATAGCAATCATACATTAATCTTCTAGATCAATCACCATCCTCGTGATGATCCTATGATCGAAAGCAGTTTATGAGTTAATTATGATAACACATGCCTTAAATTCTTAACTCTTGAGAATATGTGTTATCATGCTTGTTAATTCAATGGATGTATCATAGACACTTTAATATACAATGTGATAAAATAAATAATTCTTTAACTAATTTTAAGTCAAAATTATAAAAATACCCATAGAAAGTGTTTAACAAGTGTCGATCAATCCAACTTCTAGGGCACACATCTAACAAACTCCCACTTGATCTAAAGTCAGTTGGCTATAAATCTAAGTTCCATCTTCTCAAGGTGGGCTTGGATCTTCTGCTGGCCTAAAGGCTTTATCAATGGGTCAATCGCATTATCTGTAGTGTTGACTCTTTTGACCTCGACGTATCCTTCTCGAGGTAATCACGGATTAGGTGGAACCATCTTCTTGAAACTCTTCCAACTTATAGTACCACCAGTGCACAGGATCAAACATTTAGAAATCGACTTTCAATCATCTTTATCAGACATAAAGTTTGAGTCTACATACCCCTGGACCTAGAGTTCACCATGTTGAACCTCTTCGGCATCTCCTCTATTGAGAGACCTAGCATCCTCTTCAGTCTATTCATATAGACCTTAAAAATAAAAATGAAGGATGTGTTACCTAGGTCTATCATAGAAAATTTCTTAGATAACCATACTGTCTTATATCAGCATGAAAATATCATTCCCAATCAGGAGGATGTCATCCATGTACAATACGAGAAAGATAACAACACTTTCACTGATCTTCTTGAACATACTTGATTTCTCCTCGTTTTTAATGAAACCAAATGATTTGATTACTTCAAGCGTTCCATCTCCAAGATGCTTGCTTAAGTCCATAGATAGATCTTTGTAGCTTGTAGATCTTTGTGATCACCATCACTAGATGTGAAACCAAATGGTTGATCCATATAAATATCTTCCTCAAGATATCCATTTATGAACTCTATTTTCACGTCCATCTATCATATTTCATGATTGAAATATACTGCAATGGCAAGCAATGTGTAGATGGATGGCCACTGATGAGAAGGTAACTTGATACCCTTTCACCACTAGGCTAGTCTTAAATGTCTCTACATTTTCATCTACATATATCTTTCTTTTGAAGATCCATTTATATCCAATTAGGTACTATACCTTTAGGTGGATCTACGAAGATTCAGATTTAGTTTGAGTGCATCAAGTCAATCATTGACTTCATTGCCTCTTACCAATTTTCAGAGTCGATATCTGATATCGCCTTATCATAGGTTGTGGGATCATCACCATGAATTCATTTTTTATGAGTAACATTTTCTCTACATCCTCTAAAATAGTAGCTAAGTACCTTTAGAAGGACGAAAAATTCTATTTGACCTACAAGGTGGAGGAGGTAGTGAATTATGGATCGACTCAGACTAACTGGGTTCCTGAGGTTCCTTGGCTCATTGCTCTTTGAAGATTTTCTCCTTGAGCCTAATCTATCTTTCGATGCCACCATCTTGAATAAACTATTTTCAAAATATGGTGTGTCAACCGAGCTCTAAGGAACCTAGATTCTATCCTATCCACCATCGGACAACCTCAATTCTAAGATGACTCGAACTTGGCTTCTTACCATGTCGTATCTCATATGTAGTGGCAGGAACGGTTTTAGATGAAATCCTATTTAGTAATTTGATAGCTATCATTAAACTATGTCCCTAAAGATATTATGGAAGATCCATGAAGCTCATCATGGATCGGACCATATCTAATAGGATCCATTTTCTCTATTCTGAAATCCCATTGAGTTGAGGCATTCTTGATGAAGTCCATTATGAGACTATACCATTGTCCTTAAGATAGTCCAAAAATTTTTGACTAAGGTATTCTCCTCCTCGATCTGATCAAAGAACTTTAATGGGCTTTTTGGTTTGCTTTTCTACTTCATGTCTGAATTTTTTGAACTTTTCAATAGCTTCAGACTTATGTCGTATCAAGTATACATATCTGTATTAAGATAGATTATCGATAAAGATAATAAAGTAGTCATAATTATGTCTGGCCGGCACATTGAATAGACTGCACACATCTATATGCACCAAGGGAACTAGATCTATGGCCCTTTTCCATGTCCCACAATAGAAAGCTTGGTCATTTTGCCTTAAAGGCATGATCCATAAATTGGATATAACTTGAAAGTCAATGGATCCATTAGTTCGAATTTTTTCAATTTATTAATCTTGTCTTTAGCTATATGACCTAGCCTTAGATGCCGCAGGTACCTTTCATTAACACTATCTCTAGATCATTTTGATTTTATGGCATTCATGTTTTGCTTGACAGGCTCAATGACGAGCATTCCATCAAAAGGTCCTTCTTTCTGCTTGTTCTTCAGGCTGGCCAGGTATGTAAGGCAGTTTCGCTTCCAATGGCCATCAGAGTTGCAGTGAAAACACTTTTTCTTCTCCATGGCCTTCTTCTTCAGCTTGCCTTTCTTTTCTCCTTCTATTTTCTACTTCTTTGCAGACTTTTTCTTTCCAAAAGAATTTTTATTGGAAGAAGTCTACTCCATAGCCAGAACTGAGCCCTTTGAATCATTCAAAGTTTGCTCAGTAGTAACTAGCATATTTATTAACTCAGCCAAGGTACACTGGAGCTTATTCATATGGAAGTATAATGAACTGCCCATATGAATCAATCAAGGACTGCAAGATCACATCAATCTATAGTTCCTTATCCATCAGGACATTGAGCCTCTTAAGCACTTTAGGTCCTTGATCATTTGCCAAGAAATAATCTTGGACCAACTGTCCATCACGCATTTGCACCATAAAAGGTCTCTTCGAGACTTCATAACGTGCTGCACAACCCTATTCACCAAACAACTCTTGCAGGTGTGCCAATGTTTGGTGAGTAGTCCTAATATCTTCATGTTGGTGCTGTAATTCATCTGACATTGAGCCCAATATGTGGCACCTTACTTTGTTATGATCATCAGACCATTTCTCATGAGACGTTCTTTGAACAGTGATGTGTGCTAATCTATAGCTATGGCAAGTGCACCAATCGATCAAGTAATAAAGTAAGTGAGTAAAGTATCATCCCTAGAGAATTAAAAAATAAGTACTGAAAAGCTCTTTCCTATGCTTTATTTATAAGATCAATTTATGAGAATTAAAAAAAATAAAGAATAAAATAAAAAATAATTAAAAATTATAAGAAAATAGAGAGAGTATAATTATTAGGGTTTTAAACTTAAGACCAATAGATTACTAAGGCAATCGATTTACCAACTCAATCAATACAATATTTAGGTTATTAGGTTAATTTTATTTCATGTGATAGTGGGGTCTCCTAGTTTATTCACTATTCTTTGGTCCAGACGTAGCAAAACTATCAATATTTATTAATTACCATTTGGTCCAGGTGTAATTTAAATAAATATCGATGCATTAAATTTTATGAAATCCTCTAATTAAAATACATTGTGTCCAAAGCGCACTAAAATTTTTGCATGCATATGAATTCTAATTCGATTCATAATACAAGGTATATAATCAAGAAGCAATAACATAGATGTACTTGGTCCATATCATCTATGTTCATCAGATCAATTAGAAGATGGCCGATAATCTAAAAGTATTAAGATCAGATCTACATATTCCTCATTAATAAAATTTAAAATTTAAAATAAATCATACTGAATATTGCATCAAAAGAATGGCTACACCTTAGCCTTAATAAAAAAAAATTTAATTCATGATAACAAGTTTAAAAACAGCAAATAAAATAAAATGCATGAAGAAATTAGACTACTTATTTGCTGAAATTGGTTGTCCATTGCTCTTGGTGTGGAGAACTCGATGAAGAAGAAAGTCGCTTTGTGTATCGTTCTTCGAGAAAAGAAAAGAAGGGAAAAGAAAAATAATAAGAATAAAAACTCTTTCTCTTCTCTCCCTAAACCCCTTTCTCTCTCTATTCTCTCTATTTCTTTCTACTTTCTCTTTATTTTCAACTCTTTATTTTTGTTCTCCGCATCCTCTCTTCGATAATAGCAGGCAACCCTCTTTAAATAGGCTAAAAGATGGATTTTTGAAAGAAATATTAACCAAATTGGGTATAAAACTCTTAACATAAGTCAAATGAAAACCCTAGACAATTCTGGCCATCAGATCTGCATCCAATGGATCAAAAACCACTTAAAACTTCTTTTTAAAAACCCAATTCAAGTTGGAATTAACCTCAACCATCGGATCTTCTTGATGATTAAATCAAGACCGTCGGATCGTATACAGGAGCCTTCAGATTTCTAGTTAAAATTAGTAACTGATATCCACCATTGGATCTCGATCGAGAGCTACATCCACCATTCATCAGCTCACAGATTTTCGTCGTTCGATCAAATCCCAGCGGACAGCATCCATCAGATCAAGCAAAATTCCCAGAATACCCTATATAGACCATGCACGAGCTCGACGTTGCATAGATCACCACTTCCTTCAGCCAATCAAAGCATACTCATCCTCATGAAATCTTCGAAATACCCTCATCTAGTTACTATAGCGGTCCACCATGCACCGCAAAAAATCCTAAGTCAGTGCAGCATAAGCGATGCATCAGTAGGAGGTCGGTCTGGTTCTGAGTGCGGTCGGGCCGGGCAGTCTGCTGAGCCAATTTTTTTGAGATGATTTGAACCGGACCGGCTAGCATTTAAAAATTAATTTATTATTATTATTATTATTTATTTTCTTTCAAATTCAATTTCGATCTTGTTTGAAGTCCATTTTGCTTGAAATTTATTTCATCTGAATCAAAAAAATAAGATCTTCATATTGGTGATCTTCTTTTCTACATGAATTAATAAAAATATCAATTTCTTAAAAATAAGTTAATTTATTTTATAATTTAATACTTTTATTAGTGTACTTTTACTACTTATCACACCTCCTAACTTAGTCATTGCAAGTCCCTTAGCAATGCTTTAGTTAATACCATGTTTTAATAAGATCATCCATCAAAAAGATAAATCTAGAGTTAAAGATCAAAAAGTTTAGAAAATATCACTAACTAAGCATTGAGCTTCAGAAGCAAATTTTGCAGTCAGTACAATTAATAACTTTCTTAGAGTACATCAAAGATCTACCGCACTTGTGTTCATGATGACTAACTTAGCATTTCAATGATAATTTAAAGGATAAAAATATCCTCTCTTATCACCTATTTTGATTAATTTTTTATACATTTCCAATTTTATACTCATGAATTAAGATAACTTTCACACTGCCTCATTGTGGTTTTTTTTCTGTGCTAAGCATCCTGGCCTTTCCTCCACCATTTTACGTGAATCTTCATACTTGACTTAGGTGCAGAGACCCAGCTACTAGGCTTTAGGCAATCCACATATATTCTATCTTTTGTACTTTATTTTTAGGTAGGTAGTTCTTTCCTTAAATTCAAGTTTCTTTGATTAGAATGTATATTAATTATCAATTTTTAGTGATAATTGAATCCTCAGTTGGCCTTATAATCAATACCTACTTTGTCTTGTCCGTGTGCATGTGCAATTAGAAGTGCTAATAGTCTTTTGATGATCTAAGTAAGCTGCTAAAATTTTGACCAACTAATCTACTTCTTTAACTCGTTACATTCATTAGCAGATACTTCTATCTTTTATCACTTGTCCAGTCTATCTTGCTCTAGATTTTCTTCTTGACACATGATTTAAAAAGTTTTTTTTTTTTTACCCCCCAACTTATTCTATATTGTCTCAAAAGAGAAAGAAAAAGTAAAGGTGCAATAAGGAACAGGAAGGAATACATCTGATATGGTTCGGTTTAGTTCTTTGAAGCTTTGAAATTTGGCTTGAGCTCTCACTGATTTTTCTCTGCAAAATTAAAAATACACACCAAAATAGTAAAAGAGCAACAAGAAATTACTAAAAAATAAAAGAAAAGAAAAATGATCAAAACTAAAAAGAAAAGAAACAACCTATCTAGTAGTTCTGATTTATAGTCTTTATCTTGACTTTCTTTGAGTTCTGAGTTGAATCAATCCGGTGCCACTTCAATTGGAATACTTTCATGTTTGGTTGAGCCCTCTTTTAATTGAACATTGCTATCTTTCATAGTCTCAAATCTATTTTCTATAGAGTTCTCATATACTGAATTATCAATAATATCAATTAGAAAACAAGTTTGATTATCATCAGGATGTTTAGTATCTTCGAAAATATTAAAAGTAACTTATTCATCTTGGATTCTAAGAATTAATTTTTTTTGTTAAACATCTATTAAAGCTCCTCCAATAGCTAAAAAGAATCTCCCTAAGATTAGGGGTACATCATAATCTTCTTCCATATCAAGAACAATAAAATCAACAGGAAAAATAAACTTGTTTACCTTTACCAAGACATCCTCCACTATACCACTTGGATATTTGATGGATCTGTTGGCTAATTGAAGAGTAATAATGGTAGGCTTCAATTCTCCTAGAGCCAGCTTTCTAAAAATAGAAAAAGGCATACGATTAATACTTGCTCCTAAATCACATAAAACTTTATCAAAACTACAATCACCAATAATGCAAGGGATAGTAAAACTTTCTGAATCTTTTAGCTTCTGTGGTAATTTATTTTGAAGTATTGCTGAGCATTCTTCATTCAAATTTATTCTTTCATACTTCTTCAGCTTTTTCTTATTTGTTAGAATTTCTTTGAGAAACTTGGCATACCTGGGCATTTGAGTGATAGCATCTACAAAAGGAATATTAATATATAAATTTTTTAAAATTTTGAAAAAGTTAGAAATTTTTTTATCTAGATGCTGTATTTGTCTCTCTAGGAATGGTAGTGGCGGCACGTAGAGCTTCACATTTGAATCGACAAACTATATATCTCGAGACCATCCATCTGCTAGTTATTTTAGTGACTGATGAATTTTAGTTGATGGTTCCTTATTTATAGTTGGCTCTTCGGTCTCTTTCTTTTGATGTGGCTCCTCTAGCTTTTTACCACTTCTTATGATGATAGCATTGACTTGCACCCATGGATTGGTCTCCATGTTGCTAGGCAAGGACCCCTAAGGTCTCTCGAAGATTATCTTAGCCATTTGGCCTATTTGCATCTTCAAGTTTCGAATTATTGCTGCTTGGTCCTGCCTAAGCTTGGCTTCCAAATTTTTTATAGTTGCTTCTTGGTTTTTCATAAATTTGACCATTAGCTCCTCCATGTTGGACTTCTTTTCAGGTACTTGGAACCCCGAGGGTGGCAGTTGTGCTGCATTTTGATTGCTCCATGAGAAATTTGGATACTGCCTCCACCCTTGATTGTATGTATTGGAGTAGGGATTGTTTTGTTGTGACCTAAAAAAATTACCAACATAATTAGCTGTATCAGTTGCTTTAGCAAAAGGATTATCGATTTAGTAGTTGCTTGTCTCGTGTCCTCCTCCACATAGGTCACAAGTGATGCTCTGAACATGCATAGCTATTCCCTTCAAGTTGTTGACTTCGGTGCTAAGGGCTGCAATATCAGCTAGTAAGGTTGGCACGCAATCTACTCCATGCATAGCTGCTGGTCTTTTCGACATCAGGCATTCTGTTTGCCATTGATAGCTATTTGATGCCATCTCATCGATCAGATCAAAGACTTCTTTCTTCTTTTTTCAGTTAGTGGTTCCTTCTGCTGCTGCATCAATCATAAAATGATTAGTAGAAGATAAACCATTATAGAAAGTTTATACCTGAAGCCATACGGATAGTGGATGATGTGGATATCTTCTCAGCAGTTTCTTGAAATGCTCCCAAGCCTCATGTAGTGTCTCCATGTCCATCTGCATAAAAGAAGTGATATCATTGCGCATCTTGGTAGTCTTGAAAGGTAGAAAGTACTTGACCAAGAATTTTTGGGCTAGGGCATCTCACGTTATGATAGAACCTACAGGAAGAGAATGAAGCCAACTTTTAGCTTTATCCCATAAAGAAAAATGAAATAACCTTAATCTAATAGCATCATCCGACACTCCATTAATTTTAAAAATATCACAAAGTTCAAGAAAGTTAGAAATATGGGCATTCGGATCATCATGCACATATCCATTGAATTGGATAGTTGATTGAATCATCTGGATCATCATCGATTTTATTTCAAAGTTATTTCCTCGCATAGGCGGTCTCCTGAAGCTCGAAGCTGCATCAGCTATAGATGGTGTGATATAATCATTTAATGGATGATGTGCTGCTTGAATAGCTTCATGCTGTCCCTCGATCACCATATCTAATCCTAGACTGATGTCGTTAGGATCTTCAGCTACCATGTTCCTTTTTTATTATAGTCTTATGATGGTTCTTTCAATTTCTAGATCTAAAGATAGTAAGTTACTATGTCCAGTACGTGTCATACATTGAACAAATTTAAAAATAAAATAAAAATAAAAATTTAAAAAATAAAATTCTAAAGTAAAGCTAGGATCAGAATTTCAATATTATTTTAGACACAATCTCCGACAACGACACCAAAAACTTGATGCGTGCTAATCTATAGCTATGGCAAGTGCACCAATTGATCAAGTAATAAAGTAAGTGAGTAGAGTATCATTCCTAGAGAATTGAAAAATAAGTACTAAAAAGCTCTTTCCTATGCTTTATTTAGAAGACCGATTTATGAGAATTAAAAAAAATAAAGAACAAAATAAAGAAATAATTAAAAATTATAAGAAAATAGAGAGAGTATAATTATTAGGATTTTAAACTTAAGACTAATAGGTTACTAAGGCAATCGGTTCACCAACTCAGTCAATACAATATTCAGGTTATTAGGTTAATTTTATTTCATGTGATGGTGAAGTCTCCTAGTTTATTTACTACCCTTTGGTCTAAGCATAGTAAAACTATTAATATTTATTAATTATCCTTTGATCCAGATGTAATTTAAATTAATATCGATGCATTAAGTTCTATGAAACCCTCTAATTAAAATACGCTGCATCCAAAGTGCATTAAAATTTTTGCATGCATATGAATTCTAATTTGATTTATAATACAAGTTATATAATCAAGAAGCAATAATATAGATGTACTTGATCTATATCATCTATGTTCATTAGATCAATTAGAAGATGGCTAGTAATCTAAAAGTATTAAGATCAGATGTATATACTCCTCATAAATAAAATTTAAAATTAAAAATAAATCATACTGAATATTGCATCAAAAGAGTAGCTATACCTTAGCCTTAGTAAAAAAAAATTTAGTTCATGACAACAAATTCAAAAATAGCAAATAAAATAAAAAGCATGAAAAAATTAGACTGTTTATTTACTAAAATTGATTGTTCGTTGCTCTTGGTGTGGAGAACTCGATGAAGAAGAATGTCGCTTTATGTACCGATCTTCGGAAGAAGAAAAGAAGAGGAAAGAAAAATAATAAGAATAAAAACTCTTTCTCTTCTCTCCCTAAACCCCCCTCTCTCTCTCTCTCTATTCTCTCTATTTCACCCTAGTTTCTTTTTATTTTCAACTCTCTATTTTTGTTCTCCGCATCCTCTCTTCAGCAACAGCAGACAGACCCCTTTAAATAGGCTAAGAGATTGATTTTCGAAAGAAATCCTAACCAAATTGGGTTTAAAACTATTAACACAAGTCAAATTAAAACCCTGGACAATTTTGGCCTTTAGATTAACATTCAACGGATCAAAAACCACTTAATTTTTTTTAAAAAAAAATCCAATTCAAGTTGGAATTAACCACAGACGTCGGATCTTCTTGATGATTAAATTGAGACCGTTGGATCACATACAGGAGCCTTCAGATTCCTAGTTATAATTAGTAATGCATCTCCACCATTAAATCTCGATCGGGAGATGCGTCCATCATTCGTCAGTGCATAGATTTTCATCGTTCGATCAAATCCCAATGAGCAACATCTGTCGGATCTAGCAAAATTCCCAAAATACCCTCTATAGATCGTGCGCGAGCCTGGCATTGCATGGACCGCCACTTACTTTAGCCAATTGGAGCATGCTCGTCCCCATGAATGTTAGATATGCATTCCCTAGAAGTCAGAATTGGCTGACACTTGTAATACACTTTTAGGGGTAAAATTATAATTTTGACTATAAATAATAAAATAGATTATTTTCTATCATAAATGAGTATTTAATGTCTGTGATACATTCCTTTAGTTAATGGTAATGATAATTTTTATTTTAAAGAGTTGAAAATTTAAGACAAGAATTTTCATTATTAACTCATAAAATGCTCCTGACCGTAGGATCATCATGAGGATGGTGATTGATCCAGAAGGTTAGTGTACAATCACTTCTTCATAGTAGATGAGTCTTGAGTCTATGGTGTAGAGACACCGAAGCGAGAGTATAGATACTCATTAGAGAACGAGGGCACTGAGCGTGACCACCTCGAGTAGTCATAAGGAAGTCTACCTTCTCGTCGATGACTAACTCGAAGCTATAGTGGTATGTCTGGTTCTTTGACCTGAGGTGCCTCGGTAGTTCACCTTGAGGGTGTTATAGTTTGACTACACCATGACTCGGTCTCCTAGCCATTCGGAACCCTGAGGTGTATGTTGGCTATAGCATGTTCATTGTAGGAATTGGATTGCACCAAGAGAAAATCTATCTACCTCGGTGGATGAGGAGCAGCCCTATGATGATCATAAGAATCAAGTCCATAATCCCATGGCCGTGGTAGAGTGAAATAATAGAAAGAGTTTCTATTAAGATTTTCATATCAGACTTGAATCAAATGATTAAATCATATTATAGAAATTAGGGTTTGACGAGTTCACCTTAACCCTAATCTGATCGGGGCTCAAGATAGAATAACTTAATCACACAAGTAGCTACACCAAGAGGTTCATTTTCAATTTTGATGAGTTGCCACCATATACTGCTAGGTGTCACTGGTGGATTTTGGGAGCAATTAGAATGATTTAGATGATCGATCATTCTAGTTTTCTTAATCAAAAGAGTTCTGATCCATCAAAAGGAGTTTCGATTATATCGATGATAGGGATCATGACATATCCCATTACCATATAGAACTGAACCTAACTGGATCACACAAATAAGGGTTTGAATCTGGATATCATCAATTAGACTAATCCAGTTCAACTGATTTGAATTAGATTCAATTACGTTTAAAAAAATCATGCTAGCACACGATTGAGCCTAACGTTCTCCTTCTACTATCATTAAACATTGTCCCAACTGAGCCAAATGTGTTTGTGCTCACTCAGGTATCTTTACTTGGTCTAACTGATGCTTTTTTAGATCAGAAAAGGGTTGTCTTAATTTATAAGATAAATTTGAGACAACACCTACCAATTCTTATTTTTGACATTGGTCAAATATTGACCTTTGACACTTAGACATCTGTCCATGTGTCATGCACTTATTGGAGAGTAGATAGGGCCTTGTCCCCTTGCTAGATTTTGCAAAAGAGGGGGTGCATGCCAAGGAAGGCATGCACCCATGGATAGGGATGCCTGGAGTCCCATATAGATGGGACTCTAGGTTGCTATGGGACTCCAGGTTGCTTCTTAGTTTCTACTTAGGTGGCCCATAACTACAGACTTTGACCAGTCTTAGGCACCATCTAAAGATGAATTAGTGGGGCTCTCATCTGATTGGATCAGGTGATATCATCCCATCAATCAGATTTAGATCTGATTGTATGAAGCAACGTGATAGGCCGGGATGATGTGGCACTGCATGGCGCAGCAGGGTCTATATAAACCCTATCTACGCCCAACTTTCAAAGAGTTCTCTCTTAGCACACACCCAAAGGCTATTCTTCTTTCTCCTCCATGCCATCTTCTGATCCTCTCTCTTCTTTACATGCCCAAGGAAAGTTGGGCTTCAGTTTGGTGCGATCCAGACAAGAAAAAGCAGACGAGAAAGAAAGAAGGCAGCACTGCTGCAAAGACGACTACAGATCTTCGAAAGAAGTTTTGAAGATCCTCCAAATTAGATCTAGATCTAATTTTTGGAGAGATAATAAAGAAGAAGAAGATCTCCAGATTCAGTCTGAGTGGATACCAGTAGAGGTCAGGCGCTTGCGTGGCTAGACCCAGAACCTTAGGCAATCAGCAGGATCATCAAAGGATAATCTAATTACCCAGCATCAAGGTATAAATTAAATTAAATTTAATTTATTTTTATTTTATTTATTAGATCTATAAAATTAGATCTGAAATATCTCAAATCTGAATGAACCTAATCTCTCTTGATCCGATCAAATTTGAATGAACTTGATCCAAAAAATCAGAATTTTCCTTCAATTGGTATCAGAGCCAGGTTCTCTAAATTATTTAGATCTAATTTTTATTTATTTTTGATTAAAAAATTAGATAATTTTAGATGTCACATGAGATGTGATTAGATCTGAAATCAAAAAAATTAAAATTAAATAATATAGATCTAGGTTCTACAATATGCATGACTAGTTGTAAAATAGAATAGTTCTATACATAGTCTTGCATGATCATGATTTATTAAATTATAATTTTAAATCTATTTATTTTCTATTTTTTAATGATTATAAATATTATAATAAAATTTAAAAAATAAAAAATAAAATTATTTAATTTGTAAATCATATGAGATATGATGAATGCATAATTAGACTAGTTTAGAATAGTTTTACATAATTATCTAGATTAAAATTTATTTTGATTGGATAAGTTTAAATCTAATTTTCTAGATAATTATGAGATAATTTAGATCTGAGAAACATGCATGATACGATACATGAAATGTATGCAAACCATGTATAAAGTAAGATCAATTTTATATATAAGATATATGATGTAGATCTAACTAGTTTTGTAGATTTATATTTCTGATTAAGGCGTTCCCCTTGGCCGTCCGATCATAAGAACAAAGTAGGATTTAAATACCCTCTTCTTCCATTTGATGGGGTGTTCTTATGATGTGTAGGGATGCTGCACGTTCGTCCTTAATCAGAAATCAAAAACTTACTTTCTGCAAAATCTTAAATCCTAAAATCCTAGGATTTTATTTGCATGTTTTGTTTGTGAACCCTAACTTAATTAAGAGTTAAGATTATGAAATATATGTTAGATCTAAAATTGAGAATTTCAGATCTAAGACATATTCATAATATTGGGTTCGAATTTTGATAGCTCAATTAGGTCTAAGCGGTTGATCAAATCGAATCAAGAGTTGGTTAGATGGGATCAGTAGTGCTTAAATTGACCAGCCTAATAGGATTAAGTCTGGGTCAAGATCGAGTCACGTGAGTGATCGATCAAGCTAAGACCTAATTAGGCTCAATGGTTAGAGTCTGGATTGTAGGCTAACTCGATTGGTTTTGGCTCAACAATTTGATGTCTAAGGTAAGTCTAGCAGATACGATCGATTGATTTTTAATTGGGAGCTACTCGACTCGAATGCATTCTTATCGAGTTAATGGCATATCCCTTCCACCAGTCTCATTTACCTGGCCAAGTTTGTTGGCTTAGTTCTGATCTGAGGTGGTCAATAATTTGAGCTAACCCATATCACTAGGATAGTCATAATGGTTATGACTATGTCAAGTCCAGTTTAATGAGACCTAAATCAAATCTCCCTAAGAAAAGATTAAGTCTAAGGTCTTCCACCATTGCAGATGTACGGGCCCTTTCCGGGGTTGATTATTCTTGGTTGGTTATAGTGGTTCAGTTGCACCGAAAAGATGCAACCATGTCTATTAGGCATTGGATGCTATGGACTGGAGGATGGATTGAGCTCAATATTTTGAATACGGTGAGAGACTCAATTAGAAATCCAATCTATGCAAATGGTGGGTCTGACTTAACTAAGAAGTGGATCAATATTCCAGGCATGGTGAGATTCATGAATTAGAGATCAAGTTTGGGTGCACCATGATTAGAGAATCATTGAACAAGAGTTGTTCACTCATTGGCTAACCCATCACCAATAACTGTTAGGTGAGGTGATGAGTCAGTTGGTGGGACCGCACCACCTACTAGAAATCATTAATCATGGAGATTTTTGCATCTCTATAGAAGGAGTGTAGGGATTCAAGAAAATAGTGGAAGCTAATTTATTTAAAAATTAAAATTCTAAATAAATTGGTTAAGTCTTAATTACATTATCTAACTAGAAATTTTGACTCTCTACAGAAAAATATCTGCATCCAATCCACTAGCACAAATCTTGGACATCCATAGACTAACTGGACTCAATTACAAGGATTGACTCCAGAACTTCAAAATTATTTTGGATTTCGAGAAGTTAACTCATGTATTGGATAGAACTCTCCCACTTACTCCTAAACAAATTGGTCAAGTTTTAAAAGTATCTAACTAGTAATCTTTAACTCCTCTATAAAAAATATCTGCAATCTAAATCATTGGCACGCATCTGGACAACATAGACTGACTGGACCTAATTATGAAAGATTGGCTCAGGATACAAATAGTTTGGGATTCGGAAGTTAACCAGTTTTGGACACGGACCCTCCCACCATACCGATCGCGTCCAGCTTTGAACAGAGGCGTCTCTGAGAAATGGATCGCGAAAGACAATAAGGCCAGATTACGCATGTGGGCCATCAATGTCCTGATGAGCTCAGCACCAAATGAAGATTCGGACCTGCTCGCCAAATGTTGGCTGCCACCGCAGGGAGATGTTTGGTGAACAGAGTCCGCACAGCCAAATATTCAGCTTTCACGAATATACAACAACTTTTAAGATAAGTGCGTGATGGATAGAGTCCAGGAATCATGTGTCGGACAATGATCAAGGACCAGGGAAGAGCTTAAAAGCTCGGTGGACAGGTTAGACTTGTGACCTGCAGAATGATATATTCGCATCATTGACTGATGATATGGGCAATTCACTCCATGATTACCAATGGCATAAACATTAGAATTCCTTGGCGCGAAATAATGATATCTGGTTACCGCTTGGCTTTCTATGAAAGATTCTAAAAGGCTCAAGTTCTTGCTATGAGTGAAATCTCTCAAAAAAATCTATGGAAAGAAAAAGAAGTCTGATTAAAAAGAAAAGGTGGAGAGGAGCAAAGAAGAAGAAGCAGAGCCAATAGTAGGATCAAGGAAAGTGTTTCCATGTCAACACACTGGCATGGTGGTTTGGATTCAGCGGAATCGCTCACCTGCCGACATGGTGAGAATAACGAGGAAGGTCCTTCTGAAAGTGGTCCATTATTGAGTCTAACCTTATGGTTTCCTTCGCATCCAGTTGGGTTCTTGCTCTGTCTAGTGTCATCTGTGCACTTCTTATGAGGCGATCTTGGAGGATAGAAGAGGTTAGGATGGAGACATGATCCTATGCAGTCGAAACTGCAGCAAGAGTTGTTGCAGTAGCCGTCGGAACCAAAACTCTTCGGAATTCACCATTCTGGTTTAAGACTTAGTATTATTGAAAGACTGTTATGTTGTGCTGCAGCTGCAGATTTGATTTCTATTATGCTTACGCACAAGAAGGTTTGTGTGTGAGATATATGTGCCCTTAGAAAGCCAGGAATGGCTGGTGGGCACTTTAATTACACTCTTCTAGGGGTCAAATTATAATTTTGACTAAAAATAATAAATGAGTGTATTTTCGTAATACATATGGTATTTTAGTGTCTGTGATACATTCCTTAGTTAATGTAATTGATAATTTTATTTTGTAAGAGTTGAAAATTTAGAAAAATGTAATCATTATTTAACTTCATAAAATTGCTCCTGACCGTATGGATCATCACAAGGATGGTGATGATCCAGGAAGGTAGCGTGTACAATCACGTTCTCTTTATATATTAGAGTCTTGAGTCATGGTGTGGAGACACCGGAGCAGAGTTAAGATACTCTTAGAGAACGAGGGCACTGAGCGTGACCACCTCGAGTAGTCTATAGGAGTCTCCTTCTCGTCATGGCTAACTCGAGCTGTAGTGTGTTGGTTCTGTTGACCTGATGGCATCGGAGTTCACCTTGAGAGGTGTTATAGTTTGACTCACCATTAACTCGGTCTCCTAGCCATTGGAACCCTGAGGTGTATGTTGGCTATACATGTTTCATTGTAGGAATGGATTGCATCAATGGAATCTATCTACCTCGGGTTAGAGGAGAGCCCTTATGATGATCATGAGAATCAAGTTCAAATCCAATGGCCTGTAGAGTGAAATAATAGAAAAAGTTTCTATTTAAGATTTTCACATTAAGACTGAATCAATAATTAATCATATAAGAATAGGGTTTGACAGATTTTTTTTTCCCAAAAAAAACCTTAACCCTAATCTTCTCAAAGAAGAATATCTCACAAGTAGCTGCACAAGGGTTCACATTTCAGTTGATGAGTGCCACCATATACTGCTAGGTGTCACTGGTGGATTTGGGAGCAATTAGAATGATTTAGATGATCGATCATTCCTAGCTTTTAATCAAAGAGTTCTGATCCATCAAAGGAGTTTCGATATGTCATGATAGAATCATGACATATCCCATTACCATAAGAACTGAACTAACTGGGGTCACCCAAAAAGGGTTTGAATCTGGTTCATCAATTGACTGATCAGTTCAATTGATCTGAATGAGATATTCATAGGTTCAAAGGAAATCGTTGCTAGCACTCGACTTGAACCTAACGTTCTCTTTTGCTATCATAAAACAGATTGTCTGCTCTGAGCCAAAGGAGTTTTGCTCAAACAGAGGCTTCCATATGTGGTCTGACAGGAGTTTGTCCAAGTCAAAACAAAGGTTGTCTTATTTGTAAGACATTACCTGCCCATTTTTGGTCACCTGCATCTTCTTATCTTTGACTTTGGTCAAAAAGTCTACCTCGTGGACTAGTCAACTTGACGTTGACACTTTGACTTATTGACCACATGTCATGCACCTATTGGGAGCTGTGGGGGCCTGTCCCCTGCCAGAACTGGCAGGAGCAGGGATGCACGCCAACCCTAGGCATGTGCCCACAAGTGGAGGGGCGCCTAGGAGTCCTGGTTGGACAAGAACTCATCTCCTTTTTGATTCAATTAGCAGTTTTCTAAGAAACAACGTTGACTGGTCTTAAGCACCCTCCTAGGAGGAATCCAGGGGTCTCTAATGCCCACCTATCAGATGTAGATCTGGATTTCACCAAGGGTTGTATTGCGTTGGGAGAAAGAGGAGTTTGGGATCAACGCTAGTCTATAAAAGAGACCCTGCGCCCAAACTCAGATTAAAAAAGAAGCAATTCAATTGAACTCCAGCCCAAGGCTGCCTCTCCCTCCTATTCTCCACATGCCATAGTCTCTTCTCCCCCTTGTTTCTCCACGTCCAAAAGGAGTTATTGACCGTGTTGGTGTGATTCAATCAAAGAAAGGTCGATCAAAATAAGAAGGCTGCACTGCTGAAAGGGACGATTGCTCATCTTTAAAAAGAGTTTGAAGATACTCCAGATTCAGACCAGATCTGATTTTTGGAGCATGTAGAGAAGAAGAGGATCTCCAGATCCAACGCTGAGTGGATACCGATAGAGGCCAGGCACTTTGCGTGGCTAGATCCAGAAGCCTTCCGCTGCAAATCAGGATCATCAACAGGGTAATAGATTACCAGATTCAGGTAAATTAAATTGATTTAATTTATCTTAAAGTTTTATTTTATTAAATAATAGAATCAGAATCTGAAACAATCAAGATCTAATTGGGATCAAGAGAAAAATTTTTTAAATATATCTCTTGTCGATCAGATCTAAATGAACCTGGACCCGAGAAAAATCAGGATTTCCCTTCAATTTGATCAACCTTCATTTAAGGACTTGTAACATTCTGTTATGAAAAGAAATAAATTTGCAAATTGGGATTTCCTTATTTTAATGTCTTTTATCAGCTACAATTGATTGTACCTATTCTAACTCATATCGAGGCAAAAAATGTGGAATGCAAATTGACCTAGGGAATAGTCCAAATGTAGATATCTACGGGCACTTGAGATTAGTCATATAGCAGAGAGAAATAGGATCAACAATTGGAGAAAAGTAGGCTATGAGTCCCGTTGACTTCCGGTCCAATATCCAACTTGTGAATCTGTCTTCAAGGCAAAATGACTAAACTCCTTCGGTTGATTGAACAATGGGGAGGAGAGGGCCATAAGATCTCTTGCCTTAGTACATACTGATGTGTAGACGGTCATATGAGTGTGCCGGCTAGAAGCAAATTTTGGTCTACTTCATTACCTTTACTGATGATCTATTAGGTAATGGGTATGGTGTATCTTTATGAGACAACAGTCTGAAGCATTAAAAGTCAAAGAATCAAACATGAAGTAAGAAAATATGAATCTGAAAAACCCATTAAGTTCTTCGAACAGAATCGAGGAGTGAATACCCACAACGAGAATCTAGACTATCTAAAGGAAGAATGGCAATAAGTCTCTCAATGTGACTCCACCAGGAACATCTCAGACTTCAATGGGTAGTTCAGAAATGGAGAGACACACGGACTCTAGTTGAGATATATCGGTTCGAATCCATGATGAAGCCTTCACAGACCTTCCTAATTTCCTTTAGGGACTCATTATAACTTGATTTATCTAACTAAATGAGGGTTTCCTCTAAAAACGTCTCCTACCGCCCACCGTTGCCCGTATGAAGATATGCATGGTCAAAAACCAAGTCTGTAGTTCATCTAGATATTGGGTTGTCCACTCATGTCAAAGGACATAAGCGGACAAGTTAGAGTTTAAGGGTCCTTTGAGCTGGATTCAATAGTATCGTAAAGAGTCTTAGGATACTATTCTACATTCTAGAAATTGCACAATTGATTGTAGTCGACATGCCATATTTTCTTGAAAAATAGTTTCATTCAAGAACAGCGGCAATTGGAAAATAGCTTCAAGTCTGATGAAGAGTACTCAGACCAAGTCAATAGCTAAGGACCAATTGGACACCATAACAGGTTGAGCCAATAGAACACACCTCTCTCACCCTCGTAGATTCGGAAGAGAGTTTCCCACTCCCCCCTGAGAGATACTTAGTATTATTTTAAAGAAGTAGAGAAATATCTCCGTACGTAATGATGCCATGGTAATGATCCCAAAATCTACAACATGTGATATCAAAATATCGAGCTCTTGAGAAATGGCTAGAGGCAAGGCAGTCAGAAATTGACTTGATCACTCAAACTAAAGTTTGGACCTTGGGTGATCCAACCAAGGTATAAGTACCTATTGGATGTAAATGATCTTCAAGAGAAGATTGTGTAGATGGAATGGTGGAACATTTAAGGCTAGACTAGTGTGCAAAAGATTATAGTCAACGTGAAGGCATTGACTATCAGGAGTATACCTTTCTCCAGTGGCTATGCTAAAATCCATCCCACATTGTTGCCATTGTAAGCCTACTTTGATTAACGAAATATTGGCAATAGACGTTGAAAACGGCAATTCTTAAAACGGATATCTTTGAGGAAGATAATCTATATCTGGAACTAGCCGATTCAGGTTTCACATCCAAGATACTGATCACAGGTTGCAAGCTGCAAAGGTCCCATATATGGACTTAAGCCAAGCATTTCGGAGTCTGGAAACACCTCATTTCAAAATATGTGGATCAAAAGTCTTGGTTATCATCAAAAAAGAGATGGAACCGTGTGTTTATGCAAAAAAGCAGTGGGAGCCGCTGTTGATCTTGACCTTGTACTGTTACGTAGATGAACATCCTCCTTATTGAAATGATATTTTCCTGTTGACGACAGTCAAAATATGTGTTGTCCAAGGAATTCTCACATAAAGGACCTAGTGAAGCATACTTTATTCTAGAATTAGAGGTCATAATAGGATAGGTAGCGAATGAGATGCAAAGCTTTCACAAATGATACATGAGAAAAGTACTAAAAGAGTTTAGTATGGAAAACTCTAAGAGCGGGATTAATACCTTACGAGACATAGATTACATTACTTTATCCAAGAGATGTCCCAGTAACAAAAACCTGAGGAAATAGAATGCATGAGCAGATCCTCTATGCTTCTGCAATAGGGAGCCTCATATATGACATAGCTATTACACGACCTATTATACCCATGCTGTGAGTTATCACACAGGCAGAATATCCAGGCAAATCCAGGTGAAGAACCATTGGAGGACTATCTGTAGAAATGGATCCCTTAAGATTGAGAAGAACTAAGGATATAAATGTTAGTCTTGGTATGGAACTCTAAGTCCGAAGGAATACACCAGACTCGATTTCATTGTCAGAATTGATGATCGAAAGTCGACATCTTATGTAGACTGTTTGTGTGCAAAATGGTGGATGCTAATCACGCTGGAAGAGTTTCCCAGAACGGTGATACGCGACTCTATCCCGATTACCGATAAGGGTACCATAGTCGAGGTCAAAGAAGAGTCAAACTCCACAGATAATGGCGCAAGACCCACTGTCAACAAGCTGTATGGCCAAACAGAAAGTTTCGAACCCACCTGAGAAGATGGACTTAGACTTGTAAGCCAATTGGCTTTAGCAAGATGGGAGATTGTTAGATATATCGTGCCTAGAAGCCAAATTGGCTGACACTTGTAATACATTCTAGGGGCAAAATTATAATTTTGACTTAAATAATCAATAAAATGGGTTATTTTCTTATCACATATGATGTATTTAGTGTCTGTGATACATCCTGGTTAATGGTAATGATAATTCATATTTTCAAGAGTTAAAAATTTAGACATGAATAATCATTGTTAACTCATAAATGCTTCCGACCTAGGATCATCATGAGGAGTGATTGATCCAAAAGTGTGAGTGTAGAATAGCTTCTCTTTGTAGATGAGTCTGAGTCTATGGTGTGGAGACACCGAAGGTGAGAGTATAGGTACTCGTTAGGAGCGAGGGCACTGAGCGTGACCACCTCGAGTTAGTCATTAGGGAGTATACCTGCTCGATCAAGACTGACTCGATGCTGCAGTAGTGTGTCTGGTCTTTTGACCTGAGGTGCATCAGCAGTTCACCTTGAGGGTGTTATAGTTTGACTACACAATTACGGTCTCCTAGCCATATGAACCCTGAGATGTATGTTGGCTATAGCTGTTCATTGTAGGAATGGTGGCATCAAGATGGAATCTATCTACCTCGTGGTAGAGGAGCAGCCCTATGATAATCATGAGATTCAAGTCCAGAAGTCCATGGCCATGGCAGAGTGAAATATAGAAAGAGTTTCTATATAGATTTCCATATGGACTTGAATCGAATGATATTACATCATATGACAAACGACAGAGATTTGACGAGTTTACCTTAACCCTAATTTGATCGAGGCTCAAGATAAGAAGACTGAATCACACAGGTAGCTGCACCAAGAGGTTTGCATTTAGCTCTGATGGGTTGCCACCATATACTGCTAGGTGTCACTGGTGATTTTGGGAGCAATTAGAATGATTTAGATGATCGATCATTCTAGCTTTCAATCAAAAGGTTCAATCCATCGAAAGGAGTTCGATGATATCGATGATAGAGATCATGACATATCCCATTACATATACAAAACTGAACCTAACTGGGTCACACAAACAATGGTTTGAATCTGGTGATCATCAATTGAACTGATCTAGTTCAATTGATCTGAATGAGATTACATTAGGTTCAGGAAATCATGCTAGCACTCGATTAAACCTAACGTTCTTCTTTTGCTATCATAAATAAAAAGTTGTCCTGTCTGAGCCAAAGGAGTTTGTTGCTCAGTTAGAAGGCCTTCATATGGTCTGACTGGAGGTTGTCCAAGTTAGAAAAGGTTGTCTTATTTGTAAGACAATTACTACCATTTTTTTACACCTGCCATTTCTGTTCTTAACTTTGGTCAAAAGTCTACCTTTGACTGGTCAAATGTTGACCATTGACATATTTGACATTTGACCACATGTTCACACACCTATTGGAGAGCTGGTGGGGCCTGTCCCTTGCTAAACCTGGCAAGAAGGAGGGCGCACGCACCCTAGGCAGTACCCAAGCTGGAGGCGCCTAGGAGTCCTTGTTGGACAAAGGACTCCATCTCCTTTTAGATTCCAATTAAAGTTCTTCTAAGAACCAACTATGACTGTCTTAGGCATCCTCTAAGAGGAACTAGGTTCTCTATTCTCACCAATCAGATTTAGATCTGATTTCCAAAGGGTTGTGATTGGTTGGGAAGAAGAGGAGTTGGATCACAGGTAGTCTATAAATAAGACCCTACGCTCAACTCAAAGAAGGATTGAGCTAAGAGTTTTCATACGCCCAAAGGCCTTTTCTCCTCTCCTCCTCCATGCCAAAGCTTCTTCTCCCTCTCCTCTCCACATCCAAAATAGTTTTGGAGCTTGGTTGGTGCGATCCAAATCAAAGAAAGGCGATCGAAAGCTAGAAGGCTGCACTACCGCAAAGGATGACTGCTGAACTTCAAAAGAAGTTTTGAAGATCCTCCAGATCAGATTCAAAACTGATTTTTGAAGATGCGATAGAGAAAAAGAGAATCTCCAGATCCAGCCCGAGTGGATACCGATAGAGGCCAGATGCTTGCATGGCTAGATCCAGAACCTTCCGCTGCATATAGGATCATCAACGGGTAATTGGATTACCCAAATCAGGTAAATTAAATTTGATTTAATTATTCTATTTATTTTATTTATTAAAAATAATAAGAATCAGATCTAAAACATCTCAGATCTGATACAGATCAAAGAGAAAAAATTTTAAAATATATCTCTTGATCTGATCAGATCTGAACGAAACCGGACCGAAAAATCAGGAATTTCCCTTCAACTTAGCAGGCATCTTGGAGTTGAAATACTCAATTTTAAATAATGTATTCAATTGTTTGTATTCATCAACAAATGAGAAGGAGCCATGTGTCTTCGAAAGGTTCAGTGAGGATCGCTGTTATCTTCTTCGTATTAATATGTGGAGACATCCTCACTTATGTGGGAATGTATTCCCATGTTGACAATAGATAAATGTGTTATCCAGAATTCTCCATGAAAGACCCAGGAGAAGCATCTTTATTCTAGGAAATTAAGGTCTTAGAGAGATAGACCGAATTAGGATGCTTAGGACGATTCACAGAGATGTATATAGAGGAAGTGCTAAAGGTGTTAGCATGAAAAACTCTAAGATGGGTTTACGTACCCTTCAGGGGACATAGCATTCATCTTTCCAAGAATATGTGCCCGTAGCACATCTAAGAAAATAGAAATGCGCATGGCAAGATCCCTTATGCGTCAGCAATTAGGAA